>UELW01000907.1:0-16657 GCA_900490495.1 Danionella dracula
GTTTAGAAAACTGCAACAGAGAACAAACAGGTGATCAGCATCAGCTGCAGGAGGAGAGATAAATGATGAGGAGAGCTTAGAGAGGAACATTGTTTTTCAGCAGTTTGTATGTTTATAGCGCTCAGACACCAGATCCGTTTAGACAAATACCAAGAGCCAATTATTCGAATGCTAGAATAAACAGTTATGTTTTTTAATTTAGTTTTGAACTCTGTGAGCGTAGCTGAGCTCTGAGAGTTTGTTCCAGAGCTTGTCCTTAGATGACCTTTCTCTTATATACCTAATTTTCCCTTTGAATGCAGTTTAAATAAATGTATTGTGTTTTTTTTCTGAAGCTTTGCATTAGTATCGCAATATCTGCAATATCCTTAAAATGTGCAGAAATGTAAAGTTCATTTAGGAAAGACAATTGGAAATTTTTGTGGTTTAAACTACAGAGAATACACCGGAAGAGGACACGGAAAGATTCTGTGGAAGACGTTGGACGATTGGGGAGCACATGGGAACAATCACAATGTGAAATCTAACCGGTACCAGGTTTTAATTAAGGCATGCTTAGAACAACGGTCCCCAACCTTTTTGTCAACATGGACCAGCCATCGCTAGACAATTGGGAAGATTCTCGAGAGTCTGTTATCAAGTTGAGGATCAAAGCTCAATCGATGCTATCTTATTTTTGTTGCACACGCTAGGATTGCACCCATGTGCTGGTTAGCAGGGCTGCATGTGTGGGGCCTAAACGGGGCCCTGCTGATGTGTGAAAAGAGTTCCATCAGTGCTTTTGGACATTGACCTTCCCTCTGTTTGGTGAAGGTCCCAGTTGGTCTCAGAATTCCCTCCTAGCACACGGATGCATCCTATGTAAACATGCAGGAATGGATTCAGTCTAAGAGGGACTGAGCATGGAAAGGGAGCGTTCCCCCTGAGGAGCAGCGGGACCCTCGTTATGCTTCTCTTGGTTCGTTTGTGTCGGCATGCGTGGGGTTCATTTCACCTCATTGGGATATTTGGATGTGTTTTCAGTTTTAAGTAAGCTTCCAAGAAGGATTTTTATTTATTTTTCATCCTTTGAGTGATCTGTCTTTGGGTTTAACAGCTCAGTATGGGTTAGGGCAGGGGTGTCAAACTCAATTCCTAGAGGGCCACAGTCCTGCACAGTTTTGCTCCAACCTTAACTGAACACACCTGATCCACTGATTAGCTCCTCTGGTTTGTTTGAAGGGACTAGTGTGTCTCCTGAAACAGGGTTGGAACAAAACCTGCAGGGTCTGCGGCCCTCCAGGAATTGAGTTTGACTACCCTGGGTTAGGGTTAGGGTTGGAGTTTTCGTTATGGAAGTTTTGTTTTTTTTGACACTAAAAATAAAATGTCAACAATGAATGGATCTCCTGCTTTCTGGTTTTGGTTGTTTGGTTCATAAGAACCACAAATTTGGAGTGAATTGTTTCATTGAAAAAAATGTTTGAGTGGATTTGGCCTTACTTTTCCAAGTTGTGAAACTATTCACTGTATAAAACATGAACGTAGTGTCCATGGCTTCACCTGCAGCTTTCTGCTGAAGGTAAAAGGAGCTTAGAGTGGGCATCTCCTTCGCAATACTTAATTACACATTACATGTAATCACAGAGAAGTTCATCAGATAATACTAGATGGAATGAATGACACCACGCTGAGGTGAGTTGAAGAACAGTCATCTGCCACTCAAGAAACAGAAATTGTTGGATTGTAATCTTAATAAATCTTAAACCAACTAATTAAAGGGAAATAATTCATCCCCTCAGAGTGTTCATTAAAGTCAAAACTAGCGATCTGAGTCAAAAAAACTAATGGAGCCAGAGGTGGAGACATGTTCTCCAACAATGAAACTAGAGAAGTGATTTATGAACAGGTGTGATGCGGTCGTGTTCTCTGGTCCCGGTCAGGACACGAGCAGCTGAGCTCTGAACACACTGCAGCCTCTCCAGAGTAGATCTAGAAACCTCTTTCAGGAGAGCGTCACAGTTATCCAGACGAGAAACAACGAATGCATCCATCAACCTTTCAGAGGATGAGAAATGCAGCAAAGTACACAATCTAACTACATTTCTCTATGGTAAAATGAAGACTTGATCGTGGTCTGAACAAACAGCTCAGAAGTCGGACACAAATCGAATTCGATGTCGATAACCAATCAGCATGACTTCAGTTTTTCAAGGCTTTTCAGGCAAATGAAGTTTGCAGTCATCCATGTCTGAATTACTGAGAGCTTGTATGACATGTAGTTAAAAATGAGGTCTTTGCCAGGTTTGGAGTGAATGCAAAATTGTCTGTCGTCAGCATAAAAGTATAGTTACGACAGAGAAAACAAAGATGCCCAAGGGGAGATAAATAAATATTGAAAAGTAGCGGTTCAAGAACAGAGCCCTGAGGAACACCAGTGAGATCCGATCTACTTTCTCTCTGATTTGAACTGCAGCAGATTGTATTGACTATGTCTAAATACATTGAGTTGCTGCCATGTGATTGGCTGAATAGAAATTTGCTTTAACATGTGCAGAAGAGTACCTTATGAAATATATAATGGCCGGTAAGGATATTTGTAAAAATCTATAGAACCTTGACATATGAAAGTATGGTTTGAGTAAAAAACATAATCGAAAGCCTCTAAAATATATGAGCTCTTGTCTTGAGTATTATTCCCACAACTATTTTTTTGTACGTGTATACTTCAAACTAGAGAATCTAAGACTGATTAGTCAGCTGTCTTTGATGTTTTGTTAGTTTAATATAAAGATAAATACCACCGGATTTGGTTTAAGCTTAAATATCTGTACTTAAGTTCATCACACGAGTGAGATTTGAGTTGGATTTAAAGCAGAACTGATTCATTACATTACTCTCCTCCATCATTTTCTGTCATCAGCATCTGTGAATTTAATGTGAGGCACTGGAGATCCTTTCCTTGTGTCTCCTTTTGAAAATCCAGGGAGTCTCTGAGCTGGTCTGATTGCAGCTATTTGCTGTGATTATGTAGAGCCGAACGCCTCCGTCCTCCGAGGGCCCGCTGGGACTCGAGAGCTCCATTATATCATTAGTTCTGCGGCCGGAGAGAGCAGCAGATGACTGCTTTTACTTCCTGCAGGAAAATCAACACAGGGCTCTCATTCAGAACCTGAGAGCTAGAAGAATGGTTTGAGGAGGTTAAACATTTCGATTTTTGAGAATGCGAAATTCATTCTTCAACAGGTGTCGAAGCACACAAAGGATTCAATCGGATCTTGAGTCCGTTTTCCTTCATCCATGGATGCCAGCTGATGAAGTGCTATAGGGCCACGTTGGCTGACCAAGCGAGATCCACAGAGAGCATCACATCACCATTCTTCTCTCCTCTCACAGCTGTTTCTGCTCATTACCATAAAGGCTGTCCCACTCCTCGATGGATTTATGGTGCGAAGCTTTTCTCAGCCCATCACTCCTGGCATTCCTATTAGTTTTACATTTGAAATGGTTTTGTCTTCCTTGTGTGTGTTGCTTTAGTCGTTCTTTAGTGGAAAGTAGCTTGTGTACACTGAGAACTGTTTACTCAGTGCGTCTCTTCTGTCTTCTCTACTCATCTTGGATGGAAGTTAATAGAATGCGAATTTAAATGACTAGGAGGGTTGGGATCAAGGTAGCACATCGCTCTGAGAGGAGAGGACACTTTGATTTCGGAAAAAGTGGTCAGTTGGAATAAAGAGTTGGCTTTATTCGATCTATAATAAATGAGTTTTTTTGTGCAAGTTTGTGAGCTCTATAGCGCCAACCAGAGGGCAACGGGTGGAACAGGGTGTTACTTGGAGGGATTTGGTCCCTGATGAATGTGGGTTTACACCAATTATAAAACACTGGTATGGAGAGGTTACTAAAATCTTGTTTTAAAGCACTTTTTTAGGACTTGTGTTGATGTGAAGAATGCTGTTTTTATGATTTCTAATTAGAGCTTGGAATTCTTTAAAAACATGCTCCCTGGTGGGCGCGTTCTTTGCCACTGCACGGTCATGCAGTGGCCATCTGCGCTCTCAAAAGCTAGTGTTACCATGGAGTTACTGAGGTAACGACTGGAGGCGATGTGATCCAGTGTGGGGCAGAAGCAGTCAGAGGTCTTCTGGGCTGTGAGGATCACACACTGCAGTGTGCTTCTGTACACAGGGCTAACTTCACCATGATGCCGTAACCCAGCGTTTCTCAATTATTTTCTGTTGCGCCCCCCCCCCCCCAAGAAAGAAAAAAACATCTCGCGCCCCTGAGCAACTATAAACAGTATTATTTGTCTTTAAATGTGTTATAAGTGCACCTCTGCATAACACAGTATCCTTATTAATGTATAAGAGAAAAAGAATAGCTTTATTAACTGTAGCAGAAAAAGATTTAAAGGTGCATCTGAAATATAAAAAACATTAAATCCTTAATAAAAACATAAACATTGTTTGACTGATCGTGATTGCTGGCCAATATTCGCTCATTTTCTCTGAAAAAACTCAAGCGGTTTATCACGTGATTGGAGCGTAACGTCTTTAAGTGACTTCTTCATTAGTTTGGCTTCATGTGCTGTTCGCTGCAATCTGTTTAGACTCATAAGCACACCTGTCTCATCCTCGTCTCCCACCGAAGCAGTAACAGTGAAGCCAAGCGCTTACAAACGCGTCGTCATATTTCCGTATTTCATATCGTCTTATAGCTTTCAGGAAGAACCTTTCTTTGGTCTCTTATCTCTTCTCTCAGCCGTCTGTCTTCTAAACACTTCCTGTCTACACTTCACCACACTCTGGCCAGCGAGAGCGCCACTGCCCCCCTAATTTAGTGGAGTGCTTAATTGCAACGTTATTCTAGAACAGTAAAAATAGAAAATAAAAAAGCATTTCCCCGAGGTTAAACGCGCCCCCCCCCCTTGGACGGAGCCATCGCACCCCACTATTTGAGAACCACTCCCGTAACCCAAGATGCTCTACAATGATTCGTAGAAGGACCTAGCAGCTTCTCTTCCTTGTTTATCAGGAAGTGAAAATGTAGCAGGGCCTTCTCTACCACAGCGGCAGTGTTTGCAGGAGTGATTCCTCTGATATGTGGACAATCCAGGTAGCTCGAAATGGAGGAGTGGGGCTGGGACGTCAGGCTTTCCAGGGAAGTCCATGATGTTGTTTTTATGTTATTTGGTGTTGTTTGTTATAGCGTTCATAAGAACAGGAAAACGCTGTTCCTTCTCTGAGCGCAGGGTTTTTTTAAAAATTATTTCCACAACATTTTTTTGGTACGTGTATAGTTCAAACTAGAGCATCTAAGACTCTTAAATCTGATTAGTCAGCTGTCTTTGATGTTTGTTAGTTTCTCAAAATAAATACCACCGGATTTGGTTTTAAACTAAATATCCGTACTTAAGTTCATCACACGAGTGAGATTTAGAGTTTTTAGATTTGAGTTGGATTTAAAGCAGAAATGATACATTACTCTCCTCCATCATTTTCTGTCATTAGCATCTGTGAATTTAATGTGAGGCACTGGAGATCCTTTCCTTGTGTCTCCTTTTGAAAATCCAGGGAGTCTTTCAGCTACTCGAGTTCAATATGAAATTATTTTATTTGTTTTTATGCAGGGGAATGGTATCGCCCTATCTTATTTGTGCGAGATTTTAAACCCAACACCAAACCAGCAAACCAGTTTTGATGGGTCCAAAGCCCTGGAACTCCTCACCCATCGACCTTCGCTCTGTCTCCGCCTCGACGGTGTTACAGCCAAACTGAAAACATACTGAAAATATATATTTTTTTAAATGCTTTCAGTTTCTTAGACTTGTATTGCAACATTATTTTATCATTTTAGGTAAAGAGTCTTTTGGCATTTGCAGTTTTTTCTTTTTTCCTTGTATATTTTTACTTCTGTATTGTGTTTTTGTGGAGCGCCTTGTTCAGCCTGTTGGAAGGTACTATGGAAATACAGTTTATAATTTGAAAGGAGGGCACTGAATTATAGCGCCTTTACGTTTTAGACTTCAGCACAGGCGCCGTGAAGTAAACCAGTTTGAGTGCCGCTGGTGTGAGGCTGCCAGTGAGCTCTCAGACAGTAAATAACTCTCCCGGCTGTTTGTTATTGAGTGTATTCTTCTTGGAGCCGACAGTAAAGCTGTCTGTGAATTCAATAAAGCGTCCGGCGGCCAGTGAAGAGCGTGACCAACCACCTACCGCTCCACCATCACACCGTGAACCTCTGAAAGCTTTGTTTGCTGAGCGTCCCGGAGAAGATCGGGTTCCTGCGTCAGATCTCAGATGATAAACTCTGATCAGACGTCAGCATCACAAACACGGCTCGCACTCAAATAAACATCGCAGATTTTCAGAGATTGCTGATGATAACCACAAACAAACATCCGAGGCCTTGTGTACGCTCTGAACAAAGAGGAGGATTTGAGTCATTAATATTTAAAGCAGAACTGTTTGATTTTTGTGTTGCATTGAAGTTGGTGAGAGCAGCTGTGTTGCAAAGTGCTCGCGACTGGAGAGCTAAAAAAGAACACAGGTGAGATTTAGCTAGCTGCACCAGGTGAACGAGAAGTCGGGTTCTTTTGATTTAGGGAACGAAAACGATGGCGAAGTATGTTCGTCAAAGCCCACTTTTCAAGAACGCATACTAGATGAGACAAAATGCCACAAGAATAACAAAAACCTAAACAGCAGTGTGCAACTTCATCTACTAATAAAGACGAGAAAAAATGATAGTACAATAAATAAACCCTGGAGAACAACAACAAACGGTTGAGATCTGTTCCCAAAATACAGTGTTACCACGAGAAAACTATGTTCGTGTTACGAAAAATCCAAAATAGGAAAGGACACCCTCAAAGAATATTCTAAAAAATTCTAAGATTTGAAAAAGGAGCAGTCCGAGAAATACTTACGCTTACATAATAGACATGTGAAATTCGCCAGCTGACAACTAACAAACAATCTGCTCTCCTATTGGTCAGTTCCAGCCCTTATGCTGTGTGTTTGTGCGTAGCCTGCTGCGCTCCTATTGGTCAGCTTCAGCCCTGATGCTGTGTGTTTGTGCGTAGCCTGCTGCTCTCCTATTGGTCAGTTCCAGCCCTGATGCTGTGTGTTTGTGCGTAGCCTGCTGCTCTCCTATTGGTCAGCTTCAGCCCTGATGCTGTGTGTTTGTGCGTAGCCTGCTGCTCTCCTATTGGTCAGTTCCAGCCCTGATGCTGTGTGTTTGTGCGTAGCCTGCTGCGCTCCTATTGGTCAGCTTCAGCCCTGATGCTGTGTGTTCGTGCGTAGCCTGCTGCTCTCCTATTGGTCAGCTTCAGCCCTGATGCTGTGTGTTTGTGCGTAGCCTGCTGCGCTCCTATTGGTCAGTTCCAGCCCTGATGCTGTGTGTTTGTGCGTAGCCTGCTGCTCTCCTATTGGTCAGCTTCAGCCCTGATGCTGTGTGTTTGTGCGTAGCCTGCTGCGCTCCTATTGGTCAGTTTCAGCCCTGATGCTGTGTGTTTGTGCGTAGCCTGCTGCTCTCCTATTGGTCAGTTCCAGCCCAGATGCTGTGGTTTGTGCAAGCCTGCTGCTCCTCCTATGTCATTCAGCCCTGATGCTGTGTTTGTGCGTAGCCTGCTGCTCTCCTATTGGTCAGTTCCAGCCCTGATGCTGTGTGTTTCGTGGCGTAGCCTGCTGCTCTCCTATTGGTCATTCCAGCCCTGATGCTGGTGTGTTTGTGCGTACCTGCTGCTCTCCCTATTGGTCAGCTTCAGCCCTGATGCTGTGTGTTTGTGCGTAGCCTGCTGCGCTCCTATTGGTCAGTTTTCAGCCCTGATGCTGTGTGTTTGTGCGTAGCCTGCTGCTCTCACTATTGGTCAGCTTCAGCCCTGAGTGCTGTGTGTTTGTGCATAGCCTGCTGCTCTCCTATTGGTCAGTTCCAGCCCTGATGCTGTGTGTTTGTGCGTAGCCTGCTGCGCTCCTATTGGTCAGTTTCAGCCCTGATGCTGTGTGTTTGTGCGTTCTCCCTCTCTTCATGGAAGCTTTTGTTATGTGGTAGTTGGCTTCCTAATTCATGAATACTTGTATTTTGTAAGTGTATTTTTATGCCCAGATCGAGTTTAATTCCACCGCTCTGCTGATGACACACAGAAATGGTAAACCAGTAAAAACTGCTTCTCCTCTGCATATTTTCTCATTGTGTCCACGTTCCCACCCGTGGCTCTGATTGGATGTATCTGGTCCCTTGGCAGTGCACATGGAGAAAATAGTGGCAGAACCTGGGTTTTAAAACGACTCCTAAACTTTACGAGGAGTAAAAAAAATATGTAATGTTTATGTTATTTGCATACCAAAAAATAAACAGCTGAAAAAGCACGGTCGTCTCACAGCAAGAAGGTCGCTGGTTCGAGTCTCGGCTGGGTCCAGTTGGTGTCTCTGTGTGGAGTTCTCATGTTCTCCTCGTGATCGCGTGGGTTTACTCCGGGTGCTCCGGTTTCCTCCACAAGAACAAAGACATGCGGAATAAGAGAATTGAGTAAGAACGATTGTTCGTAGTGTTTGAGTGAGAATGAGTGTGTGTGAATGTTTCCCAGCGATGGGTTGCTGCTGGAAGGGCATCCGCCGCATAAAATATATTCCAGAAGAGTTGGAGGTTCATTCCGCTGTGGAGACCCCGAAAGGGAAGAAAGCAGACAAGAAAATGGATGAATGAATGGATAGACAAACATAAAAATGTTTTTGCAAGATCTTAAAAAGTTTCAAATTCACTGTTCTAGGTCTCTATTTTTCCACAGCTCTTATTTTTCTGACGTTCATGTAAAGATCATTAGATTTTTTTGTGATTGTTTGGGGTTGCCCGAGATTGAGAAAATGGTGTTAAATGCTAAAATGATGGTTGGGGTTGCCACTAACCAGTGTGAGAATACTTTTGTAAATCCTCAAAAACTCTCTGAAATTTTTCCTAAATGGCCATAGTGACGTTTAGCAGTGCCATAGATCTAGAATAGGAGCATATACACTTAAAATCACAAAACGTGATTGATACGTCGTCAGAGTTTGGAAAAAACGTTCGTAAATCCTCAAAAACACTGCAAATATATTTTAAGAAAAGGCTTGTATATTAAATTGTAAAAAGTAATGGTTAGGGTTGCCAGAGTTTGAGAAAACACTTGTTGAATGTTGAAGGTTATGTTAGAATTAGCAGATATTGACAAGAAAAAAAGGTTGTATGTATGTGATTGATTGGGTTGCCAGAGATTGAGAAAATGCTCCTAAATGTATTAAAAATGACAGTAAGGGTTGCCAGAGATTAATACAACTTTCGTAAATGCTCAAAAACATGAAGTGATGGTTACGGTTTTCAAACAAGTATTGAAGCTTACTGTTTGCTATGCAACAAAGGTGTTTTTGATGCTATTAAATTAAATTCTTAGCAGTATTAAGTATTTACAATTTGATCTATCAAATCTACAGCAATCCTGACGTAAACTAGACTAAATAACTTCAGGACGAGTTTGACTAAATATAACAAATATTAAAAATGATGATAAAAACTGAACTAAGACAAAATTTAAAAATAGACAAAACCAACACTGGTTGATACTCGAGCACTATCCAGTTAGTGGAACGTCGACTGTGAGCTGAAACCGCTCTTGAATCTCTCTTGAAATGAGCCGTTTGTTTTTATTATGTTTAGGAGCGTGAGCCGGGCTCCTCGCGCTCTCTGCGAGCTCCTAATATCTCCAGTGTCTTCTCACTAGGGGTCGTCTATGAGTTTTCTGGGTCATTTACTCCCCTATATTAGTCTTAGCGCAGCCTGGCGCTTTCCTGGCTCCCAGAAGTCGTTTATTAGGACTCTTAAGGCGACAAAATACTCCAGTGTATCAGTCACTGTCATTTTCACTCAAAACAAGGGTTTGAGCCGCTCATTACTCACATGTGAGGACGCCGTCTGTGTTGGTCCGTGATCACGCATTAATCAAGCTGGAGAAGGCCGCTTTTTCATGTCTAGAAAGTGCTGACTCACTCCTGCTGCTGCTGGAGCTATAGAGAGCTGCTCATCAATATTTAGGCAGGGTGTATGGATTGTTTATTTGAACATGTGGTTTCAGGATTTGTTCCATGCTTTGAGGACGAAGGGTGCGCGAGCTGGTCTGGGTGGTTCAGACACAAACTCTGTATTGTTCTGGAGACTCTGGATCGCAGTCAGTCAGTAGCATCACCACACAGACCATTAAGGGTCTTGCTTAAAGAGAACGCAATCCTACTTTGATTATTGTTGATTGCTGAACAGGTTGAGAAGATTGAATTTAAATTCAATACAAGACTTTAAATTCAATCTTCTCGACCTGTTCAGCAATCAACAATGCCTTTCACTTTTCTAGGTTCTAGGTGTTCTAGGAGGACAAAAAGGAACCTGACAATGTTTCTATCAGAACCAGCTTTTTGCTGAGTGTGTGCCATTTCGGTGGTACAATGCAGCCATCAAGTGCAAACAGCAAAAGTACAATACAAACAACATAAGTACAGTAGAATAAGTAAAGTGCAACGCAACAAGCAAACAATTAACATAAGGCTATGAGGTAGAATATTGTAAAGAACTGATTCGGTGTAAACAATTGAACAAAAGTCTATAAAGTGTGGTGTGCTAAAGTGCAAAATGCAAGGAGATGAAATGTGTGAGAGTCCAGGAGCAGGTAACAGGTAGAGAGTGGGATGGTGGGGAGCTAAGAGTCCAGCAGACGGAGAGCTCGGGGAAAGAAGCTCTGTTTGCGCCGTACAGTCCTGCTGTTAGTGGCTCTGAAGCGGCGGCCGGAGGGCAAGAGCTCAGACAGGTGGTGGTCGGGGTGAGTGGGGTCCAGAATGATTTTGTTAGCCCTCTTTCTCACTCTGGTGGAGTACAGGTCCTGGAGGGAGCGTAGGGGAGCACCGGTGATCTTCTCAGCCATACGAACTGTTCTCTGAAGTCTACGGACGCCTGCTTTAGAGACTCGTTCAATCCAAACCCTCTCAGCTATCTGTCACCTCTCTGATTTTCCAACATCAAAAGAGACATGCTAATGTCTAAGGGCTGGCGTTCACAGTGAAAAGGGATTTATGGTACTTCATATTGCATGCATGAAAAATAAAAGTAAATTTCAAGGGGGTTACATAAAGCACTTCAAAACATTAAAGTTGCCGGGACGCTGAAGAGAGCATCGACACACAGAGCCAGGGTTCCTGCAAGGCCTTAAAAAGCCTAAAACTGAAACATAAGTTTAGGCCTTTAAAAAGTCTTTATTCACTGTTTAGATCTTAAATAATTTTCACATCTCTTTTTATCTGATGTTTAAAAGTAAAGCTCATCTTATATGTGTTTTTTGACTAGCCAGAGATTGAGAAATTGTTCTAATTGAAAAAAAAAAACAATTATGTAAAAATGATAGGGTTGACCAGAGTTTGAGAAAACACTAATGGATACTCACAAATGCTCCAAATCGTAAAAGTGATGGTTGCCAGAAATTGATAATACTCACTAATGCGAAAATATGTAAACGAGATTGTTGGGGTTGCCAGAGATTGAGAGATTGCACATAAATCCTCAACTTTGTAAAAGCATGGGTAGGGTTGCCAGGGTTTCAGAAAACCTTTGTAAATGCCTCAAAAACAAACAAGTGTGGTTGGTCGCCCATTAGGTGCGAATTGTTAGAGATATTTATTTCTGTGTAAGAGTGTTTCACATGTCTCAAATGCCTGCAGGCCTACTAGCGTTCTTTAACCAGCAATAAGGGGCTGGAGTTACTCAACAGGAAGGCTTAAAAACGTCTCTTGACATCATAAAACTTGGACCTCGTAACTCTTCATCGCTGGTTGAACGAAACTTTTCTTTATTTATCAATCACACCTCTGAAACGTTGTGCTGTTTTACTGCTGCTTCAGCTCTTGTATGTGAACATATCAGGCACTTTTTGGTTCCTTTCATCACTTCCTCTACCCTTTTAGCCATTATTTCAGGTCCCTTTGTGAACTGTGTGCTCAAAGCTTTTGAGCCCTGTGTTTTAAATATTAGACGTAGACTCATACTCTTCAAACACTTGTGATCAATCGCTGGAAGACCAAGAATGTGTTTCAAGAAAGTAAGTGGGCTCATGTTTGATTCCGTGTTAACTTCAAAGAGCAAAGCAACAGTTTTGGATCATGGTGTTAAAACAGGGTTTTATTGGAGCGCACGAGCGTAAAGAAGTGTTGGGGTTAATGGTTTTCATCATGAAACGAGCTCTGAAGGGTTCTAGCAGCAGACGCTGATTGGAAAAAGAGAAGGGGCATTGCATCATGGCACTGGATTAATGTGTTTGATTTGGAGAATGCTGGCACTTGGAATTCAGACTCTGTTGTCTCAGCCACTAGTGCAGCAGCTTTTAACTTTTACACACCGGTGACACCGTTTACAGCTGCAGTGGGGTTCATTTTCTTTATTTCAATCAATCAGAGTTTATTTATAAAACACTACATCAAAGTTGAGCAGTGTGCTGAAAAATACAAATCATAACACACACATAGGAACCGGAACGTTCTAACACACACCCCCGACCATAGAGCATTCACACAGTGCCTCATTCCCACCCCCAAGCACTTCCAAATGCTAGGCTAAGAGCACGGTGGGGGTGTTGCCTCAGTGACATAGTTATAGTTATATCTACTCAAAGCGAGGACATCTCAGACCATTATCTTGTATCTTGTACTATGCATACTGTAAGCATTAGCAATAGCATTCAACGCTACTGACTATGGAGAAATATAAACCAAAATACTAAAGAGGCATTCATAAGAAACCTACCAGATATTACTCACCTTTCCAGTGTACCTGCAGATGAAAATTAACTTGAAAACATCACCTGCAGTTTGAATAATATTCTCGCTAGCACCCTAGACACTGTAGCCCCGCTTAAATTAAAATGTCAGAGATAGACAGTCCACTCTGTGGTCTGATGATAATACAAAGATTGGATAGGATAAATGGTGTCTGTGTCTGTATATAAACATTTTAATATACAGTACAGAGCAAAAGTTTGGACACCATCTCATTCCAAAAGTTTTCTTTATTTTCCAGACTATGAAAATATTAGATTCGCTCTGAAGGCATCAAAACTATGAATGAACACGTGTGGAATTGTAAACATGACACAAAAAAAGTGTGAAACAGGTGAAAATCTGTCGCTCTAGCTTCTTCACAGCTGCAGCTTCTGCTCTGATTACACTTCGCACAATTTTGGCGTTCTCTCGATGATCTTCAGGAGGTGGTCTCCTGAAACGCTCTTCTCTTCTAAGGAGAGCACTGTCAGGTTTAATAAGTGGATTTCTCTCTTGTAAATGGAGTTGGGAGCATCAGTGGAGCTGAGCAGAAGATGTTCTCTTGATGATCTTCAGGAGGTGGTCTCCTGAAACGCTCTTCTCTTCTCAGGAGAGCACTGTCAGGTTTAATACGTGGAGTTCTCTCTTATAAAATGGGGTCGAGAGCATCAGTGGAGCTGAGCAGAAGATGTTCTCTCGATGATCTTCAGGAGGTGGTCTCCTGAAACGCTCTTCTCTTCTCAGGAGAGCGCTGTCAGGTTTAATACGTGGAGTTCTCTCTTATAAATGGGGTCGAGAGCATCAGTGGAGCTGAGCAGATATATTCAGATCATTTTGATTTATAAAGCGAACCTTGCGCAGGCCTGGCGTACGTACGGTTTTATGAATCTGAAAACTTTTGTGCGTACGCAAATTCTGACTTATGTGCGTACGCAGACTTTAAGGATTACATCTACGCAAAGTTTTACATGAGGCCCCAGATCTTCCATCCTGTCATCCACCAGATCCTCAACTCTCTCAGCGATGGGCATCACAGGCTCTGCCCTCCTGTCACAGTCCAATCATAGTCCTATCACACTGGGAAGTCTTTCATTGTCAGTGGAGGGGTGAGGTATCCAACGACTGCTCACCGGGGTTCCTCAGGGCTCTATCCTTTGTCCTCTAATTCTCCATCCACACCACCCCCTGGGCCCTATCATCTTCAGACACGGATTCTCCTACCACTTCTACGCTGATGGCACTCAACTCTATCTGTCGTTCCCCCTGATGACCTATCAGTAACTACCCGCATAACTCACTGCCTGAACGACATCTTTACTTGGATGAAGAACCATCACCTACAGCTCAACATGGCCAAGACAGAACTTCTGGTAATCCCAGTCCATCCCTCTGTGCATCACGACCTCACCATCCAGCTGCAATCCTCTACAATCACCTCTTCTCCTTCAGTCAGGAATCTTGGAGTGATTTTGGATGAACAGCTGTCCTTCAAAGACCACATCACCAACAGAACTTGAGTGTGTGGATTTGCTCTGCACAACATTCACTGATGCTGACGCACAAAACTATCTCCAAATCAGCTCCTGTTCACCTCCACAAGCTCCTCCACTCCTACATGTCCTCCACAAGCTCCTCCACCGCTACATGTCCTCCAGAAGCTCCTCCATTCCTACATGCCCTCCAGAAGCTCCTCCATTCCTACATGTCCTCCAGAAGCTCCTCCATTCCTACATGCCTTCCAGAAGCTCCATTCCTACATGCCCTCCAGAAGCTCCTCCATTCCTACATGCCCTCCAGAAACTCCTCCATTCCTACATGCCCTCCAGAAGCTCCTCCATTCCTACATGCCCTCCAGAAACTCCTCCTTTCCTACATGCCCTCCAGAAGCTCCTCCATTCCTACATGTCCTCCAGAAGCTCCTACACTCCTACATGTCCTCCAGAAGCTCCTCCATTCCTACATGTCCTCCAGAAGCTCCTCCACTCCTACATGTCCTCCAGAAGCTCCTCCACTCCTACATGCCCTCCAGAAGCTCCTCCACTCCTACATGTCCTCCAGAAGCTCCTCCACTCCTACATGTCCTCCAGAAGCTCCTCCACTCCTACGTGCCCTCCAGAAGCTCCTACTCTCCTACATGTCCTCCAGAAGCTCCTCCATTCCAACATGTCCTCCAGAATCTCCTCCATTCCTACATGTCCTCCAGAAGCTCCTCCACTCCTACATGCCCTCCAGAAGCTCCTCCATTCCTACATGCCCTCCAGAAACTCCTCCTTTCCTACATGCCCTCCAGAAGCTCCTCCATTCCTACATGTCCTCCAGAAGCTCCTACACTCCTACATGTCCTCCAGAAGCTCCTCCATTCCTACATGTCCTCCAGAAGCTCCTCCACTCCTACATGTCCTCCAGAAGCTCCTCCACTCCTACATGCCCTCCAGAAGCTCCTCCACTCCTACATGTCCTCCAGAAGCTCCTCCACTCCTACATGTCCTCCAGAAGCTCCTCCACTCCTACGTGCCCTCCAGAAGCTCCTACTCTCCTACATGTCCTCCAGAAGCTCCTCCATTCCAACATGT
This sequence comes from Danionella dracula, assembly GCA_900490495.1. Lineage (NCBI taxonomy): Eukaryota > Metazoa > Chordata > Actinopteri > Cypriniformes > Danionidae > Danionella > Danionella dracula. Next base: position 15,377 of record UELW01000907.1, read on the forward strand.
CCTCCAGAATCTCCTCCATTCCTACATGTCCTCCAGAAGCTCCTCCACTCCTACATGCCCTCCAGAAGCTCCTCCACTCCTACATGCCCTCCAGAAGCTCCTCCATTCCTACATGTCCTCCACAAGCTCCTCCACCGCTACATGCCCTCCAGAAGCTCCTCCATTCCTACATGCCCTCCAGAAACTCCTCCATTCCTACATGCCCTCCAGAAGCTCCTCCATTCCTACATGCCCTCCAGAAACTCCTCCTTTCCTACATGCCCTCCAGAAGCTCCTCCATTCCTACATGTCCTCCAGAAGCTCCTACACTCCTACATGTCCTCCAGAAGCTCCTCCACTCCTACATGTCCTCCAGAAGCTCCTCCACTCCTACATGTCCTCCAGAAGCTCCTCCACTCCTACATGCCCTCCAGAAGCTCCTCCACTCCTACATGTCCTCCAGAAGCTCCTCCACTCCTACATGTCCTCCAGAAGCTCCTCCACTCCTACGTGCCCTCCAGAAGCTCCTACTCTCCTACATGTCCTCCAGAAGCTCCTCCATTCCAACATGTCCTCCAGAATCTCCTCCATTCCTACATGTCCTCCAGAAGCTCCTCCACTCCTACATGCCCTCCAGAAGCTCCTACTCTCCTACATGTCCTCTAGAAGCTCCTCCACTCCTACATGCCCTCCAGAAGCTCCTCCACTCCTACATGCCCTCCAGAAGCTCCTACTCTCCTACATGTCCTCTAGAAGCTCCTCCACTCCTACATGTCCTCCAGAAGCTCCTCCACTCCTACATGCCCTCCAGAAGCTCCTACTCTCCTACATGTCCTCTAGAAGCTCCTCCACTCCTACATGTCCTCTAGAAGCTCCTCCACTCCTACATGTCCTCCAGAAGCTCCTACTCTCCTACGTGCCCTCCAGAAGCTTCTCCACTCTTACATGTCCTCCAGAAGCCTACATTCAGAGAAGGAACAGCAACTTGTGGTTCCGTCCCACAAAGACAGAAGATCTCTCAGAACAGTTGTTTTTGGCAGCAATGTAAGTTTTAGTCGTAGTCTTTTTGACAATGATTGTAGTTTTAGTCGACGAAAATCTAAAACTTTTGTCACCAAACAAAAGAAGATTTAGTCTAGTTTTAGTCTAAGTAGATTAATATTTATTTGATACATTTTAATAAGTTCAAGTAACTCTTTAACAAAACACCAGCAACATGTGGTTCTGCTGCTAAGAACAAGTTAATTCTACCGTTCATCTACACACCCAAAGAAAAAAACTGGTTTAAATAAAACACGGGTG
>UELW01000905.1:0-53421 GCA_900490495.1 Danionella dracula
TGTGTTTAAAGCTCAGATATATTTTGTTCACAGCCTGCCTTGGTTTGTTTTATTATTCTGCCTTAATAGATATTTGTTTGGCCCAATGTGGCTGCAGGTAATAGTTTCCATTTGAGACAGCACCAAGCTGTCTTGAGAAAATAAACAAAGGTTTTTCTTTACTCTTCACAAAGTCAAGAAAAGACATACGGGTTTCATCTATCACACACTGGAATGGTGCAATTACACCACTGTTGTCATTTGAAACTGATACGCAAGGGAAGCACACAGAAGGCTCCACAGAGAGCACGACGATAATCTGCTATTTCTCATGACTTTTGTTTTACTCCTGCTCTGCAGGTCATAGATTTGCATGTGTGACTTGTTAGACTCAAATGTGTGTGTGAGAAAATGTGAGCGAAACCTGTCCACATTACTACACCAGGGAGCTATGCACTTTATAACCCGAGTACAGCCTCAGTACATTTGATTTTGGTTCCACTCGATTTGAATTGACATAAATTGTGCCATAAAAGAAGTACAGAAATGTAACTCTTGATTTCTCTTTGAGTGATCCCATTGAGTTGGACAGAACTCTTGATATGAGAAGACCACAAGTGCACAAAGCATATGTGATCTGTGTATATGTGAGTTCCGTACACATACAGCAAGATGCATTTGTTTACTCAAGCCTCTGACCTTCTCGCCATGGCACTTTCACTGCTGAAACAAATCAACCTCAGTTTGCTAAATCATCATGCCCCACTCAGGTAACTTAAGATGCTTCACCCTAGTTTTCCTCACTGGCTGCTTCAGGTCACATGACTATTTATCTGCCCAACCACATCAGCAGAGCAAAACTACAGGAGGGTATTTTTATTTGTTGAGAAGGCATCTGTGAATAACAGGAGAGTTGAGGAGCGTGTTGGGCAATTGGTTTCCATGCTGAAACTGGATAGCAGCACCCACACTAGTATGTCCAAAAGGACTGTAATTATGAGGTGATAATACGTGCTGATCGCGTTGCTTGTTGCCAGTGAGAGGAAAGCCCCCACTCTTCCTAGAGCTGATGGCTCTTCCAGAACAGTGATGCAATCTTAGTGACTTGGTGGTGTTGTTTATTGAGTTCCAATCACTGCATGAGGATCCACAAATTAAAGGCCAGCACTAATTTGAAATTTCTCTATAAACTATTGAAATATGATTTTGAGTGATCAGTAATGCCATTTGTATTAGATGGTCTGCCTAGAGGTATGCATTCAGAGGATTTTAAAGAATCAAGTTTACACATATGTTTAGTGTTTTTACCAAAGTCATATGGCCAACGAACCATGGCATAATATGGAAGCTGGGCTGCTTTTGTGTATGAGTATGAGAGCAATTATTCAAGCAATATAGCCTTCTATGAAGTAACATATGAAGAAAATTAAGCTTAATTTTGTTATTTAAAGCTGCTTTGATACAGAGTTGTCAAACAGTTAATGCTTATTATTTTACAGTAAAATACGAAATGTTTGTTAAATTAAAAAAAGTGCAGTGTTCCTATAAATGTGTATATAGAATGTTTTAGAAAAACAGTTAATCACTGTGCATTTCCTTACCATCAAAAACAGCACATTTCCTTAAAAAAACAATATATTATGGCTGACAATGCATAATCAACTGCAAATTAACCCCACATCTGGACCCCCCCCCCCCCAGGCGTAATTAAACAGACATTCTTATGCATTTAAATAAGTATATTTTTGTGGGAAATCCCAGTTTAAATAAATAAATAAATAAATACTCATGGAGGAGAATTTGTGTTCACAGATTTGTTTCTCCCTCTCCATCAATGATGTTTCACCAAATGTTAGGCTCTAACAGACGCGGACACAAGCGCAGTGAGTTCAGACTTCTCTTTATTTCAGATTGACTACAGCAGTCACCGTCTTCAGGGTGAAGTAGCAAGGCAGCAGAACACTTTAGCTCAGCAAAAGATAACAAAAGATTCACCAATAACATGAACAGAAAAGAACAAGAATAAATAAGGCAAAAATAGACAAACGTGAGCATAATAAGGCAACACCAAAAGTCTATGTAAAGGCAAATAACCAGAAACAGGTTATGTTTGTTTTTCAGTGTAAGTCTGTAACACAAAGGTCTTTTACAGGTGCCTTGCAACAAGCATCCCATGATGAGTAAATGATAAATGTGCTCACCAAGACTTTCAAACATGTAGCTGCTCAAGTCTGTCAGAAATATGATTTTTCCACAATAAATGAAGTCGCTACTGTAAAATATGAAATCATTTTTCTAATATAACTATTTTAAACACAAATGTACACCACCACAATTTAAGGTTTTCATGTTTAATTTTTACATTTAAGGACACAACACATATTCAACCCAAAAGGCTAGATGTTTGTGGGAAAAACGCATGTTTTACTAATATATTTGCCAGTCCCCTGTAATGGTAGGGATGCTGCTGTATATCCTAGCTCATTTTAGCGGAACACTTGGACACTCTCAGGGAAGTTCATCACTAGGCTGATTTTTCATATTCCTTCCCATGTTTCATGAGTTCACTCTTGCTTATGATTTTCTAGTATCGCATGTGTGAATGGCGAGCAATAATTAAGCTTAATAGGCGACCTGTCTGAGTGAGTAGTCGAACAATCGACCTGGGCTCAGAGAATACCACATTCTGAAGTGGCGAAAGGGTTGAAAGAGGGATAGCTAGCGCAGCTGTAGATGTTTTCTTGTTAGGTTGTGTCTTATATTTTAGACTACTATAGGAGGGACCCTACGATTGGATAGTCAATTATCAGCCAAGCTCCTCCCAAAGGCATGTTAATTGAATAATAACCTCATTAAGATTGTATCAACCATCAACCCTAACAACTTTTCTGGATTATAGAAAGCAGGCAGAGCCTCAAACTCCACTCAGAAAGTTACCTTCATAGTAAAGAATCCACTATACAAACTTACTTCCTAGTTACTTAACACTAACCTCACTACATTTTGAGTATTCATGAAAAACATCCGCCACAAACAGAAAGATTTTTAAAGATAATTTATTCTAAATTTATTATGTATACCATACATTTAGCATAAACCTTATATAGAATTTTATAATCCCCCATCATCGCACAGACGGAGAATACCCTTGATGCATTTCTAAGCATACTTGTATTCAAAGTGTCTACTACCTAGCCCTGTATCTCTGTCATCAAGCTGTTATATTCACGATACTTATCAGTCTTGTCAGTTAGATCAGGTCAGAAGGCAACAGAAGTTTTGGGGTATATGCTGCATATCAAATAGCAGAAAGTGGGCTGTGGAGTTAGGAGTTCAGAGGAGGGGTCAAGGGTCAGGATAAGGCACACCATTAAAGACAATACTTTATCAGCTCTGTTACAAAAGGTCAGACAGAAGCTGAGGACTGAGAGGCAGAGTCTTAATTATTTCTGACATATTCTTCCCGCCCAAACGTTACAAAGTGATATAGAACCCTATGGAAATCTACAGTGTCTGTTTATTCATTGTCTCACATTCACACTCATTTCCTTTTCATGTTTAGGGATTACGTCCAGATTTTCCATCCAGAAGAGAAACGTTTTGCCCTTTATCTCAGAATGCTGTAAATACACCCCAATGAAATTTGTAGTCACTTTGGATGAATTAAGACAAACAAAATAACCAATAGTTGTGGTTATGCTAATAAAATGATACAGGTTTTATCAATTAATCAAATAAATGATCTAACTGCACACCACTTTCCAAGGAAAGAGATAACTTTTTTAAAACCTACATTAGGTAACCATAGGGTTACATTCTGGTAACTCCCTAACTGTTTGTTGTGGCTTCTCAGATTGGTCTCTATTTTCCCGGTACGTAAATATGTATGTTGCTTATAGTTTTGGATTAAAAAAGAGACAGTAGTCATGATTCCATGGGTATTGTGTTTTGTCACCCAACACCATTCTTCTGCAAGTGAAAAATATTTAAAGCTTTGTTACAAAAACAAGCTGTGAAATATCACAAAGGTAAAATTAGATACAAGGACGGGAAAAATTATTTAGAGAACATTTTCATTCTCTTCTCTTAGTTTCTCATACTGTCTTTGTAGATTAAAATATCTATCTACCCAAAGTATTGTCCTGTCAAGGACTAGTCACTGGGGGATGGAAGACAAGGAAGAGGGTTAAGGGTTGTCCTGGTTCTGAACGCTTTTGCAGACATCTTTTATTGTGATGCTAATCAGTGTTTTATTCACTGTTTAAAAACATGTGCAACGTATGATAGTTAAACAGGTTAACATCAGGTGTAACATCAGAGAATGAGTGAAAACATTCTGTGTAAACAACAATTAGCTTAAAACAATATAAAAAAAATACTTGAAAGTGTGGCAGCTAGATGGTACTAGGTTGTTCCCTTGTTGTTGCTGCTATTTTCTTCCCAGTTGACATTAAGATAGTGCCCTTCTAACATTGAGTACATTCCATACATTCCCTTCTCAATAAAGATTGAATTAATTTAATTTTGTTAATGGGGGATTCCTTTAACAATCTCACAACATTCCTTTATCTCAAACCAATTCCTTAAAAATGACAATTACCTAGATTTTCTCTAAACCCAATGGCCAATGGCAGTCTAAAACTTGTTTCATGTTGTTGCAGTTTGGACTACAAACATACATGCTGCAACTTTAAGTATGGCCTTTCATCAAACAAACCCCTACACTATCATCAATTTCTATCATTGAGTTTACAACCAATTATCAGCGGTTATGTATTCAATTTCTCAGTGCCAGCTTTGACATTTGAAAGACAACCTTTTTCCAGTTTTTACAACTCCTGATGACGATTGACTATAACTTTATTTTAGCACTGACAGGACCTGACCAGACCAGTGTTTCCCCTATGCCATAAGGATTTGCAAAATGTAACAGACAGAGCTCTAAAATATGATTTGGCTAAGGAGCTGTGAGTTGAGTTTATTGTTTTCAAATTGAATTCAGTGTTACTGTTATTGTCACTGTGATTTCTGCCATGGTGTAACTGTGTAATCGTGTATTTTGTGTGTTTCTGTTTAGCTCTCTAGAAAACTCCCTGGGGCTTTATATTTAAATAAAATTGAAACTAATCTTGAACTTATTATCCGAATATTCTCTGAGTATAATACATATATTCTATAAAACAACTGAACTGCTTTATTTTGTTGAATGAACAGTTGATTTTTAGTTTGGTTGATTTTTCTTGTAACTTAAAATAACTGTAGCATGAAACATTCATTCATCTTCATGTCGGCTTTATTCCCTTTCGGGGTCGCCACAGCGGAATGAACCGCCAACTCACTGGCATATGTTTTATGCAGCGGATGCCCTTCCTGCCGCAACCCATCGCTGGGAAACATTCACACACACATTCACACTATGGGCAATTGTTCTTATTCAATTCACTTATTGCGCATGTCTTTGGACTTGTGGGGAAACCGGAGCACCCGGAGAAAACCCACGCGATCACGGGGAGAACATGCAAACTCCACACAGAAATGCCACCTGCCCCAGCCGAGCCTAGAACCAGCGACCTTCTTGCTGTGAGACGACCGTGCTACCCACTGCGCCACCGTGACGCTCTAGCATGAAACAATTGAACATAAAAAAAACAATGGTGATAAACTAACAGGATTTCTGTTAAAAGTTAATTTTTGAATGAACTTTCTTTTCCAGTGAATTTACTTCTGAAAACTGAACAACCACATGTGTTCCGTTTGTAACTAGATTCAGTATAGATGGACATCCTCCAGAGGAGGGGAATTTTATAGATGAGGCTGTGAGTACTAAACTCTTTCATTGTCTTATTCCACTGTCCACACTTGCACAGACTTCATGTGGCTGTTCTGGCAGGAAAAAGTTGAAATCGGATCAGATCGCCTTACTTTTTAGGAGGAAAGAGTGAAAAAAACCATGGAACATAAAACCTTCTGGATCTCAGTGTGAAACTGAGATGGAAAAAATCAGTGAAGGCGAACGAGAGCTGATGAGAAAGGATGAACAAAGATGTCAAATTGAACACTATTACCTCAAGCAAGGCTACAGACCAAGCTCAAACATTAGCCTTTTTAATAGCATATTTTCACCATTACTACATTCAATTCGGAATGTTATTTTAAAGCTTAACAATGCACCAACTGAAGCAATAGAGTTTAAATTCTGGCAAATCTGGACACAAAAAGCAGATGAAACAAGCACATGCAAACACAGTTGTTATTTCTAACAATGAATAAAACACTATCGCCGTACACACATTAAACAACAAAACTCGGCTCTGCAAAAAAAGTTTCAACCCGTAGACCCTTTTCCCTAGGAAAGTAATTGGTTCAATGTGTGTAAGGTTCAGACCGCTTGATTTCTGTGTCTTTTTCACTTCATAATTAGTTAATTATTAGTTTATTACATGTCAGTTTTGTTTTATGGGTATATTTCTTGTGTCATCATTTTATTCACCCTTCCCCTCATTACCCTAAAAAATAATACCTGCAATTGATCTGAACTTTTCTTTATCAGCACACGATCAATCACAATCCACACTCCATCTCCAAGTATCCTTCAAATACCTCCATATCACCCTGCACCCAGCGATGTTAGCTCCTACTTCTCCTGGATTCTCTCATCATCAGAAACATCATGTGATGTGTAATTCATGTAATTATATATCATCTGTAGCAAAACTGTATTATGTTCTTGGCTAGTCCTTTGTCACAAAATAATGGGTCGTTATTGGAATAAAATATCTGTAGGCTTTTTCTTAAAGATTTAGTTTAATGTAACAAAACATATCCCTTTGAGTTGCTTGTTTTTAACTGGTTTTTAACTTCAAAAGCAAAATTATCCAAAAACTTGTAAGACACGTATCCTTTGTCTTTTAAACAAGGAGGGCTTTTTTTTTTTTTTACCGTGATGCTTACAACATTGTGCTGTCTGTGTTTGCTGTCACTATGACATAATGGGAGAAATACTGTCCAAAATCAATAGCTTTGTGAATGTGCCATTCAAAAAAGGTATATTACGTCACTGAAAACCACCAACATCTGTGTCTGGCTGCAAAACCTGGGCTTCTGTCTTTATTTTAACTTGACTTTTTGTTAAAAAAAATGTAGGGCAATGTTGATTTACTGAAGAATTGTTTAAAACTTAAAAAGTGTACAGGAAATAAAGATAAAAGCCAACTCAAGATTCATCCACATACACACCTTTACCTGCTTTGGGTCTGAGGATAGATGTCTAATGTTCATCACAGCTCGCAGGGTAAAGTAAAACCATACTCGCAGCCATATTATATAAATATTTAAATATTTTAATTCATATTATTACAACCTTTCTTGCAAAACACTAAGCAGATGAGGTGGCTCTTATAGGAATGTACTAACAAGATTAAAAATGAAAAAAAGAGAAAGAAAAACACAAGCTTTAGTAAAAAAATTCAAGCTGGTTTTAATTGAAGAACTAGTTTAAATCTGCTAGATGCTCGTTAACACAGCTTGAGCTGTTCAATCTGCATTTTCCACCAAGGTAGTCTCACAATAAATAATAACAATGTTGAATAATTCACAGAGATGTGATTACCAGCTACTTAAAATAATTTCAGTTACACTGTCTGTGTGGGATTGAAAGTGACACCATTTCCTTGTGCACTAATCATGGGGGAATTTTAGTAAACTGAGAGCACACAGTCACAAACAGAACCTTATTGGGTGGATCAGTTATGTATAGGAAAGCGATACAAAACGACTCACTTGCCCTCTAGATAAGGAGGTACAAGTTTCCAGTTTGTGCTAGCAACGGATCCTGTTACTAATAGCACACCGGTTTGTTCCTCTGCAGGGATGCAACATCCCTGAGGGAAAGGAACATCAACTTCCACATCTTGCTTCTCTCAGTCTCTCATGCATGCAGAGACACTCACAACCAATAACTCATTGTAGTTATTACAAATAATGCTACAAATAAATGAAAGGTTAATGGTCAGACAATGTTTTTGTTTGTAAGCTGGAGGGTTTTGGTTGTGTCAAATTAGAATTTTTATCCAGTTTTAATAAAACTCATGTCTCTATTGTCAACATATGGTTGAGTACTCAGTACTTCAGAGGCCTAGAGGCTAGTGACATACTGCACAGCTAAGCTTCAGAAAACCTGAATTCCAACCTTTCCTCAACCTTTTTAAAGTTTAAACAATAATGGTAACTTCTCATAATCCATATTGTGACTGTGTGTTTTGAGACACTAACATAAAAGATCAAAGTAAATATGAATTTTAAGTTCCCAGAGCATGGTTTAGTACATCAAATCATAAACAATACAATAAAAACTGTTATACTAAGGATTCGGGGCAATGTAGTGTGGGGAAGTGTCCAAGAAAGTATGTTCGTGTAGTCAGTGATGATGTTGCCCAGCTCTTGGGATTGAAGATCTGGAATTCTGCAGTTGTTTGCCTGCTGACCTCTGCACTCTGCTGACGAGCCTGCTCTATCACCATGCAAATGTCAGCCAGGAAAACCCAGCCAATGGTTGGCTTCCCTGCATTGAGGGGTTGAGTTTAGATGATTTCAATGAGCTACAGGTGCCCCTGATTACATTCTCGCTCTGCACGCCATTTCTAGGACAACACTGATTTATTCGTTGACTTACTTGCCACACTATCCAAAGGAGGTTCAAAACCAGACAAGAAAATTCCAAGTTGTCTGACAATTTTTTTTTAGGAAAAACTATTTTCTTTTGGATCTTTCTGACAGTTTTATCTTAAGATTTTGCCTGTGGAAGTAAAACCTATAAGCACAGGTCATGACACACAGATGCACCCTTGCAGGTGTATCTTCGTTTCTTCAGGCTAAAGTCAAAGGTCAGAGTAACCAATTGCTCTGTAAACATGTCAAATATAAATCTTGCTCTCTGTTCAATCTAGAAACCAGTTTAACTAAAGAAAGAGTACATAAAAGTTCCACAATGCCAATTTAAAATTCCACTAAACACTGAAGCTTGGTTGTCTTACCCCAGCAGTAAAAAAAGTAATTAACACCCTGTTAACTGGGATCATTTTGCAGTAAGAGACTATTATCAACAACTGATGTGTTTTGCTAAAACTCCTAGAGCTTTAAAAAAAGGTTATTTTTTTAAAACTTTGATTTAGATTATGAAATTTGTCACAGATTTAGCTTTTTATTAAATAAATAGGTAGTTAGGTAGGGTAAATATGAATTTCCTATTAGAGGTCCCTGGGAGCCTCGCTGACTGAGACAGTTACAAGTCACCTCCCCAGCACAAAGAATATACAAACTTAGGATCCAACTCCGAATTTACCAGATATTTTTTTAGTTTTTCCATCTGCTAAGTGAATTTAAAAAAAAATTATTGACCCAGAATGCATAAAATGATTAAAAAACACATAGTCTATACAGGAAAGCTAACAGGAAAATGTGCCCAAGTCAGCAAAACACCAGTCAAACAAATTACCTGATTCACGCCGGAATATAATTACAGCAAAATCAATGATTCAGGCTCTACTTTGGAACTACCACGTAGTATAATTTTTCTACCTTTAAAATTAATAACATTATCGATCTAGACCCAATTAAAATAACATAAAAGCATAATTATTAAATACTACAATTCTCAGAGAATTCTACACACACACACACACACACATGCACATCCATGCACACACACACATGCACAAGCGCACACACGCACACACGCACACACGCGCACGCGCACACGCACGCAAACACACGCACACACACACTACAAACACTAATTTTTCTCTTGGCTTTCAGTCTTTGACAATAGTTTCAATCTTTTAAGGTGTATGAAAAACAGAATCCCACAAGCAACTGAGTTAAATACAAAGTATCCTGGCTGTCTAATTAAAAAAAACTTTTAAATATACACAGTAAACAATTAAAAACAAATGTTATGAAATGTTGAGAAATTCTGGGGTAGACTGTTGATTAAAGAGGCATCATTGTTATCTTTTTTCTTATCCTCAACCACTAGTATTGTATGTATTGTAATGGTTAGATCACCAAACTATGAAGCTCAAACCCTCTATGGTAAGCATTCGAATCCCACACACCCATGTCTGATTTCTCAGACCTTGATTCAGATGTTTAATTTTAAGAATATAGATCCATTCAATTAATAAATATTCTGTAAAAGTATGGACATTTCAATTTTAATGTACAAAAAAAGGTAAAAGAGAAAAACTTTCACTGTTTTTGTTTTACAAATTTTTTTACAGTGTACAGTAATAGCAGAAATTACACATCTGTATAGTATTAGTTATTATTAGAGTGTTCATTATTTATTATATAAATTGTTACGCTTAATACCTTAATTAAGTCTTTTGATTATTTATAAAAAAAAACTAAAAACATTAAGTAAGATGCCAACAGTCATCTCAACCTCCTAAAAATACAAAATACAAATGATGTAATGCCACGGCTGAGTAATATTTTTTGGCAAAGCAGCCAAGTTCAAAAGCTTAAGCCTCTCGCTAACATCCTCCAAGATAAATCTGTCAGCAGAGCAAAGCAAGCATGGCTGTGAGAAAAGCTCTATTGAAAGCTGTTTCCCTTTGAACAATAAGTGACTGTGTCATGAGCACTGTCTGCCTAGGATCCAGACCATCCCACCAATGTCTATCTGAAAGAACGTCAGTTTCTCATCAAACCCCTCAGTCCTCTTTCATAGTTTGAATCTTGTTGTTCGTGACTTTTTTCTCACTCATAGACTTGTACTCCTGGGATCCATTAAAATACATTCCAATGCTGTCATCCAAAACTGGCTGTTTACCTTGTTTTTCAGGGGAAGTCCTGGCCTTTCTGCTTTTGCTTCTGTGACACACATCAGCCTGCTCTCACAGCTGTTCTCACCTCTTCAGGTACAGAAGTCATGAAAACCTTCACTATCACTCTGACCCACAACAGAGCTCTGTTCCGTCAGCACCTTTGATAATTGAGTCAAGGCGTAAGGCGAATAGCTGCACAAACTCCTCAAAAAGGTAAAGGTCAAATGCTAAAATTTAATTGAAAATATTTTGTACCTGAGTTTTAAGTAATAGCTTAATCTATGCTTGAGTTGTAGTATGATTTAAAGGTTTTCAACAAAACCTGAAGTACAAAACCTTGTTCTTCAAATTATATATAAGATATTTTCCATTGCTCTGAAAACACTCCAAGTATGTAACCTGAGAAGATCATAGTCGCACATATACAGTAGCTTCATTGTACAAAAATATATTTCCAGACATGCAGGCACTCCACAAATGATTTGGCTTGACACAAAGGAAATGCACTGTCTTGTGCCCTTTTCCAGGATATTGAAAGTTACAGGTCTGACAGGCTTACTGGGTCTGCATAATTAAAAATAATCAGCCTTCACATCTTGAAGCTTCCCCCACCTGCATGCATTGGGCCAGCCACCCATGTTTTGTGTGAACATGTGGAAGAAGTGTGTGAACATAGATGCTGTCAAAATAGATATATCAGATCTCCAACTGGTCCTAGAGTTGCCAAACCCTTGTAGCACTACCACAACTTGACTTTAAGCCATAGTTTCTGATAAGCCTCTAATTTAGTAAAGATGAGAGGGATACATAATTGACTTTAAGAACTTAAAGAGTGTCAGTTCAGGGATTTTACACAGTAAAAAAAATTACTGTAGAATTTACAGGATTTAGCAAAACAGTTGCCAATAAAGTTCTTTGTAAATGTTTTTAATTTCTGTAAAATATATTACAGAAAAATTTTTTTAAACAATTTACAGCTAATAATTGTGTCTGAAATATAGTATCTTATCTTATTTTACATGAATACAAAATTTTACTTTACATTACAGTACTTCTTTTTTGCAATTCAACTAAATTACAGTATTTACCTGGCAACTGAACTTGCCAATACAGTCTTGTAAAAAAAAATTCTGTTGTGGTTGACTTGTGTTAAACGAATAACTAAAGTGTCTAAAACTGAGGAATGGCAGAGGCATATTTGGATCATTGTCTTGATGTGGCGAGAGAATGTAAAATTGTTGCTCGTATTATTTTTGCTGCCACAAGACTAAGGTTACTTCCATGTGAACAATTGTCCTGCACGGCCCAAGTTGCATATGGACAGAACCCTGCCGGTAGGCTATTACTATTTTCTCCGTCTTGTCTGTTTTTATTATCCCTGTGCATGTGTCACATGTGCTTGTGTGCCCACTTTCAGTGTATGCTGCATAACATAAAAATAAGTTCCGATTAGTGTAAAAAAATATACAAATTTTGAAGAAGTAATAAAAATGGTGTTGAACAATGAAATGTAAATAAAATAACATTTCTCCTTCTTGGTGGTATTGTCAGCCTTGTGCCATTTGCAAAATTATGAAGTCAACAGAAGATGATCCAGCTTATAGTTAAATTCAAACATGATTTTACCTCAGACTATTCAAAACGAAGGACAGCACTAATCTCACACGGCTGAAGAGCACTACTGCAATTGATCCAAGGTTTATAGACCTAATGTTTCTTTCTGATGAAAGGAATGAGGGCTTCACTAAGCAAGCGGTAAATGGAGAGTCCAAGAAAACAGAGACCACAAACTAACAACCACCAAAGAAGTGAAGCCAAAGTTAATTTAGAGGATATTGATGGTTTATTGCATGTTGTTTATATGACAAAATCAGTGCTACAAGGTAAACAAAAAATGTAAGAAACAATCCCATTTTAATTTAAATAGTTTATTTGTCCTCAGTTTTCATTACTATTTTTACATTTACAGATTTAAAAAAGTTTCATTCTTTAAATTGTGATTAATTGCGATTAATTAGTTCAGCTGACATAACCCATAGTTTTAACCCATAATGCATTGTGAATTACAAAAAAGGCTTAATTTTCTGTAGAATTTTGTAAAAACTACAGCAATTTGTTACAGAGTACTTTTAGCTCTTCCCAAACTTCTCCACCAAAGGTGTTCTGAAACTGGAGGACTACAACTAATCAAAATTTTTAGGAAGAAAAGGAGGAAGTGCAGATTAAATGGAGATTGTGGAAAATGGCATACAGGCCTTGATTGAGAAGCAAGAAGCACATAGAATTGTCTGCTAGTAGTACCATTGGCACTCTGCACCCAACTGTATTAGTGCATTTTAACAATTGTATTATTATTGCTGTTGTATAATGCTATTGTTTTGGTTATGGAAATAATGTGAAAACAGATTGTACTTTAGTAACTTTGTGAGAAGCAGACAAAATAAATTTACATTTTTTACTCGTATCATTTGTTTATACATTGTCTTGAAACAATCTTTTCAGTTCAAAAAACACTTTTTGCAAGTAAAATTGATAAAATATGCAGTTCTTGGCGTATGCTCAGTTTATCTCTTTATTTAGATGCTTGTAACATACAGGTTATTTGTGTTGCTTTTTATCCAGATTGTTCTCATTCACTGTCTCTGGCTGGTGGAATAATCTCCCCAGTCATGTTAATACATGTACGGGCTATTTTGCTGTTTATTAAACAAATACATTGCTGTGTCAAGTAACTTACAAATCATTTTTGGAAATGTAGATTTTTTTTTTTGGTGTAAGTCCCCTCAATGAACGTATTTTAAAGCAGTCCTTACAATACAAGTAATCTGATAAAATATCTGAAACATAAAAACACTAGGGAGTGCATAGAAAATGCTGTTAGTAGAACAGTTTGCACTCCCAAACAATTTTTCACAGCTTAATAACTAAATCAGTACTAATCATTTTTGATGCTCCTGGATTGGTTATGGAATCATGTGATACAGTGAAAACTTGTACTTTCACAACCTTGAAAGAAATATATATTTTTAGTTACAGTTGTTCATAGTTACAAAGAAGCTGTGGAAAAAAATATTATGTTCAATGTGTCATAAGATGAAAAAAAATGTCACCCATCCTAAAAAACCGCCATCTGCCATCAGTGAATAACTGCAAAAATGTTCATTGGCAATTTGGTTTGGTTTACTCAAACTTTAAAAACTGATACTAAAAAAAATTACCGAATTAACCAGTACCTCTTAGAACAGAATCCAAACTAAAATTATTAATGCAATTCAGGGAAACAGTAAGTGTGGCTGATCCTAACTATAAGGACAAGAAGTCAAAGCCAAACTTGTCAAATGTAAAACATAACAGAAACTCACAGAAGGACAAGTTTCACGGTTCTGACACCATCGTATAGCCCATATTCCAAATTTTTAAGAAATCTTTAATGGCATGAGACTGCAGAGATCAAACATTGTTTAATATTCAGAAGACATCAATGAAATAGAATTTAAACCTAAACTTATATACCTAAACCTAAAATATATATCTCTTTAAGATTATATCTTATTGTTTTTACAACGGGAAGCCAGAATCGTTGTCCAACAGCCCTTAAGCTCTGCTAACTCTTCATCTGCTTCGTTCTTCCTCTCATTCATGGAAGGTTGCGAGTGGGAGGAATGGAGACGGAAGAGATTTTGCCAGTAAAAATAAATGGGTGAAATAAACTCCTGCTACATGGGTGTAAGGTTGCAGAGCTGAAAAATGAGAGGTGGCCTCGCACTGTAGCTGTAGACGCTAAAGCGATGAGGATAATCACATTCATGCTGAAATCAATCCAGAGAAAGACTGCAAACAGTAGCGATTAGATGGTCACAAAGGATTGGGAAAATCTTAACATATACATTATCTGTAAAGAATAACCACTTGTTTTAAGCAAATAATATCATACAAGAAGATGGTGGGCAAGTTTTGTGTGATGTTTGTGATTAGAAGATAACAAAGTTTATTGCTTTAATGCTTAAAAACAGCCAGTCCACTGGTTTATTATAAGATTAGGACATTAACATATTAAACATAATTAATGATGAACATATTATATTGTCTTCTCTGCATCTCAACTTTGTCACTTGTATCACTTATGCACAAAAATCTCAATTTACAGTCGAGCTTTCCTTTTTCCGAACAACTATTTTACCTCTGCATTTCACCTTCTTAATCTTTGTTTTATTCAATGTTTTTAAATGTTCAGTTTTTAATCATTATGATTTTATATTACTTTTTTAGGCTTGATTTTATTAAATGTACCTTCTTTTATTCTTTGTTTCCAATGTAAAGCACTTTGTCTTGATTATAGTTGGTTTTTGGTCTGTGCTTTGTTTCTCTTTCTTTAAAAGCTATAACATACATGCTATTTTGTTGCTTTTAATCAGATTTTTCTCCTTAACCATATGGTGGAATAACCTCCCCCATTCAAGTCATAAAATAAGCAAAACTAACAACTTTCAAAAAGCTACTTTTTAACCGTTTCTTTTTTAAAATCTATTCATTTCTTTCCAAATATTCATATTCTCAGAGAAGGTTTTATCAAGGTGATGAGTTGAGACAACCTCTAATTGTCTTTGTAACAACACTGCTTATTGTCTCTCCCCTATTCTAAGTCACTTTGAAATGTCTGCTAACAGCTATTAATGTAAAGTCCAAACAGGGAAAATACTCCTTTAGTTACCATGCGGCCCACAGATGGAACCAACTTCCAGAGGAGATCAAGGGTGCCAACACTTTAGTCATGTTTAAATCCAGGCTAAAGACTCACCTGTTTAGTTGCGCTTTTGTCGACTGAAGCACCAACGTCCGAACAACTATTTTACCTCTGCACTTCAAATCTTAATCTTCGTTTTTAATCAATGTTTTAAATTTCAGTTTTTTAATCAGTTCGATTTTATATGACTTTTTATGCTTGATTTTATTAAATGTAATTTCTTTTTATTCTTTATTTCCAATGTAAAGCACTTTGAATTACCATGTGTACGAAATGTGCTATACAAATAAACTTGCCTTGCCTTGCCTTGCCTAAATGTCTCATAGGCTGCTCATACACTTGATGTCATGAAAATTAACCTTGCAACTAAGTAATCAATAAAGCAGCAGTTTTCTAAGAGAAAAGAGCTTATCCTTTTCACTGTTTTAATTTCACAGGAACTAATGGCTATGATTAACCCTAAATATAATATATGAGATCCATATTAACAGTACATCACGTCCAAACCAGCCAACATAGCTGACCTTTTTGTCACTTTTTGTCAGTTTGTGCTCGGTGTGTGTCTTTCACACAGAGCAAATATTAATTCAACTATCTTTTACACCTTTTAATTCAACTCTCTGTTACACCTGCTTTTCATCTTCTCATCAGCCAACCATCATTGAGCAACCCGATATAAAAGGACTACATATCCCTACAGTCATTGTCACTTTATGATGCCATAATACAGTGGTTCTCAAATAGTGGGGCGGTTGACGGGGAACATGCTTTTTTATTTTTCTATTATATTTTTTACTGTTCTAAAATAAAGTGCAATACCAATCCACTACATTGGGGGGAAGTGGTGCTCTCATTGGCAGAGTACAAAGTGTAGAAGAAAGGCGGAGAGAGAAGGAGATGAAGACACAAGACGAGGAAATATGACGATGCGTTTGTAGCGCTTGGTTTCACTGTGACTGCGGTGGGAGACGAGGAGAGACAGGTGTGCTTACTGAGTCTAAATGTTGGCAGCGGACAGCATGAAGCCAAATAAATTAAGGTGTCCGTAAAGACATTAAACCCCAATCACGCTGAAAAGCCGCTTGAGTTTTTTCAGCAAAAACGTGCCAAATAATGACAACAATCATGGTTCGTCAAACAATGTTTATTGTTTTATTAAGGATGTAATGTTATTTTCCACCTTAAATCATTCTGCTACAGTTATTAAAGCTATTCTTTGTTGTAAGTTGGTAAATTTTCTTACTTTTTTCTCTTATACGTTAATAAGGAATACTGTTTTATGCAGATGTGAACTTATAACAAATTTATAGACAATTAATACTATTTATAGTTGCGCGGGTGTATAGAGGTTTTTTTTTTGTTCCTAGGGGCATGACAGAAAACAATTGAGAAACACTGTCATAATCCTACAACTTCTGTTATTGACAACAACTCCCGTGACACCCTGACTCCTGGATAGAGCTTTTTTTCTTTTTGGACAGAGTATCTGCTACTCTACCTTGGCTTCCACTGGAGTCTTCTGGACAGGCCATTAGTTCTGAGAAGTCCAGCAGAACCTTCTCTTTCACTGTCCCTGGATGGTGGAACAAACTCCCTGATCCAGTCAGGAAAGCAACAACACTAACAGCTTTCAAAAAGCAACTGAAAACTCTTCTGTTCAGAGAACACCTACTATAAAAATTTTTTTTTTTTTAAATTACCTTCTTTTTTCCCTGCTCTGTCTTTATTTTCTTCCTCTACTTCCTCACGGCTTAGGTTTATTGATCAGTTGATACAATTCTATTATGAGAAGCTGAGATAGACTTTGATGGTGTAACAAATTGCATATTGTCTCTCCCCTAATGTAAGTCGCTTTGGACAAAAGCATCTGCCAAATGCATAAATGTAAATGTGAATGTAACAATAAGAGGTTTGGAATGACCTTTTCACAGAAGGCTCCCGGTTCAACTGCATTCTAATCCCGTAGTCAACTGCACTTTCGATGCTCACCGCTACAGTTTTTATAGCTAGCCACTTGCTCAGTTTCCTCTTTCAACTCATTTGTTTTATTCCCTAATTATTCGCTCTTCTCCAGTGGGGTGCTGTATATGGGAGGCGATCTCCTCCTTACAGGCTTAACATAGCACATGGCTACTCACTAGATCTCCGAGCAGATTGTAAGTGGTGAGTTACACCTACTGCTACTAAAGATTTGTGTCTTCATTACCATCTACAGGCTTAAGCTAAGTGAGGAGTAACCGAGAGAGGCATACCAAGTGTCTTCACTTGCATTGGATTCAGAACTAGGAACCTCAACCACCTTCCTGAGCGACCCCTATACACCTGGCATTTAACCCCTCGTGAGGCCTGCTGTTGGGTTCTAACCTCCCTGTTACATCTGCCTAGATCTGCACCTACCTGGACTCCTTTTTTGAATATCTACCTGGGGTCCCTCATTACATATATATATATACATACCTCCACTCTACCTTGCATACTTACGTGGACAACCTCACTGCACTCCCTCACACTGTCAGAACCTACTTATCCTTGCTTACCTGTTTTCTATCATGGATACCAATCTCCTTGGGAATCCACAAACATTGAGCACATATTTACCTACCTGAAGTGCTCCTCCACATGCTCCAATATCCTTTATACAATATCCAAATCCCACCTGTAGTCCTCAATGGTTGACCTGGGTCCTGGCAGGGAAGCTGAGTTTTGAACATTTGTCATTTGAACAACTCCCTTTTAATTAACTTACAGTCAACTCAGCATGCCACCTTGTTCCTTTGTCACCAAGTCCATGATACTATTGTTTTAGTTTTCCATTTTACTCTTCTTACTTTACAGCAGTTTGACCAAAAAGCTGTTAATGTGATAAAAAAATTCCTTGTCTAAATTGATAACTCAAGACTTCATCAACACTGACTTCATCACCGTATCTAAATAGATGAGGAGTCTTAGGGTCGTCTTTGATACTTGAGTTCTCACTCATTCAATGCTTACATACATGTTGTCATCCTCACCGTTTCTTTGCATATCTCACTCTTTTCCAAAAGCTTACCACCTTTTCCATTCTTTCCTGATTTAACTATTGCAGTGCAGTTTTGGGGCTTTCTTTAAAATCCCTGCACAAAATACAACTTGTCCAGACTGCTGCAGTTAGATTGCCTTCTGAACAAACCTCTAATGTTCAGAAACATCTGTGAAGGTTAGCCATCAATGGGGAAAAAGATATTGTATGTGTTTGAACCATTTCTTCCACTTTTTGAAATGATCATAACTTATTCATAAAACAAATTTATGTAGTAAATTTTAAATGGCCTTTAAAAACAAGCTATTAGAAAATCTCTTTACTCAGACATCATGTCATATGAGCTCTCTCTATCCTTACTATTAATCTCAGCCTACCTATAGATTCAAAATTAGTCAGTTAAAGTTCCAATTATGAATCCTATGTCTGCTTTAACATTACACCATCCCTGAAGGCCTTTGGGGAGCGGTTGTATCTTGAACAATGACATATGGTAATTGTGAACAACACGGTGGCATGTAAGCTTCAGTTTTGAGTGAGATTGTTGTTAAATCTTTAGCCATTGCTAAAATTCCACCCCTTGTTCAAGACTTACAGAAACCAAAAAGGCGCCCGACTAGGCAAGATGGGGAAGCATGCACCCAAGCCTAGAAACAGTTAGTTTTTTTGACAAGGTCAACAAAGGAGAAATGCAACCTTATTTTGTTACGTTTTTTTAGGAGTCATACCAACTTGTGTACAATTTGCCATCTTATATACCTTTAAAGCTTTGGATTTTTTTCTTTTTATTCATAGTACTTGTGCTGACTTAAAAATTTCTCCATAATCAAGTACCTTCTTAACTCATAACCTAATTTCTATTCAAAGTCCTATTCGGTCTGCTATATCCTCTATTCTAATCAATGTGTGAGAATCAATGTGTCACAACATGGAGAGTTTTAAACCCCATTTTAAAACATTTTTATTAAAAAGTTACTTTTCAGGAAGGACCTGTAATAGCATTTTAAAAAAATCCTACTTTTTATCATCTACAGTAGTATGCAAAAATTTGGGCACCTCTGTAAACTTAAATTTTTTCTTTTATTAATCATTGGTAGTCTGGATAAGAAATCTCAGTTAAAAATATCATATAGTAGACAAACTTAGTGATATTTGACAAGTGAAATAAAGTTTATATGATTTATGGAGCTTCACAGTGGTGTTCTCCCCGTGATCGCGTGGGTTTTCTCAAGGTGCTCTGGTTTCCCCACAAGTCCAAAGACATGCGGAATAAGTGAATTGAGTAAGAACGATTGCCCATAGTGTTAAAGTGTGAATGAGTGTGTGAATGTTTCCCAACAATGGGTTGTGGCTGGAAGGGCATGTGCTGTGTAAAACATATGCCACAGAGTTGGCGGTTCATTCCGCTGTGGCGACCCCGAAAGGGAAGAAAGAGGGAAGAAAGATGATTTTTCATGACTGAAAAATCATGAAGATGAATGATTTATGGAAAGTGTGCAAGAATCTTTTAAACAAAATAGTGCATAAATTTAGGCACCCATGCAGAGAAATATCAGGGAAACAAGTACAACGTTCTGGAACGTTGGAACCACTCAGTCCCTAGACCTGAATATTATTGAACATGTGTGGTGTGATTTAAAGCAGATTCTCCATGCTTGGAAACCATCAAACCTGTATATATATTATATTTAGGGGTGGATGAACTGGAGATGTTTTGTAAAGAACAATGATCCAAAATACCTTCTGCCAGAATCCAGACTCTAACTGGAAGTTACAGAAAGCGTTTGGAGGCTGTTATTTCTGCGAAAGGAGGATGCACAAAATATTGAGGTAATTTTTTTTTTTGTGCAGCCTACATTTATGCACATGCCTAGTTTTGTTTAATTAATTCTTGCACTTTCCATAAATCATATAAACATTATTTCACGTCTCAAATATCACTGTGTGTTGTCTCCTTTAGCTTGAGTACATCTAATCAGTGCACTGATTCTTGGTAATGCTGGTGTTTAATGTGAAATGAGGCGCATACTGGGATGTGGAGCAAGGGGAAGTATCAAGTATCTGTGTGTATGTGTGTAGGTGAGTCAACACAACCCTCCTCATGCACATATAAAAGCCTGAAACGGCGCTCTGTCCCCAGGTGAGCTTCTCAGCATGGTGCATCTGGTTTTCACCTCTTTCTTACCATCTCGCTCACCTGCCTATGACTCATTGTGTGTGGATGATAATAGCTGGACTGGCTACATATCTCCTCAGCCACAGTGTTCTGCCCTCCCTCCTTTAAGCCTGGAAAAGAAGTGCACCTGTAATTCTATCTGGACTCGCAAGGTTGCAGCATTCAGTTTGAACTTACTCCATTTCTGCTCAGTGCACTTGCTTTTGCCCTGTGTCTGAACCAGGATCTCTACAGACTATAATTTTTCTCATAGTACATAATGTACAATAAAACCACATTTACAGATCCCTCTCTCAAACTTATTATGACATAACACTATTGACTAAGTGTACAAAGAAAAGTTTATTTCAAACACAATGAGGCTGGGACAGAACGTAGAACAGCCGGCAAACAGATCTGGGTGGCGAACATATCTACTCTGCTATAACAAGCACTACCAGATCTGCTGGACTACCAGGGGAAGAAGTCGCCATTCTCCTGAATGGGGTTTCAACGGACAGAGTATCTACTCTGCGATACAACCTGCCTGAAATTTGGACTGCGAACAGGGATAGACACCAGTGCTCACGTGACCATCAGCTGGTGCGCTTCCCATACTTGCTACTGACATAAGTCAGAGTGACTGACTGATGGAGAACATTACATAATAACAAAAAATAATAAATCATTATAATGTCCACAACATTTTGTAATGATAGAACGAAAAAATTCACCATACCATCCCCACAACATTATGTAACAACAAAAAAGTATGTATCAACAAACATATCAAACAACAGTGTGTAAGAACAGAAAATAATGAACCTGAAAACAGTGCTACAACATAATCTATAAACACAAAAATATAATGAACAACGAATCAAAATTAACATACAGTAAAGCTTTGACATAACAGTAAAACATGTCAACATAACTAAAAAAAGCACAAAGAATTGTTGCAAATAAGGGCAGATATTAAATTGAAAATAAGATGACACCTAAAATACGGATGGATGGATGAATAGGTGGATGGACAGTTGGCACGGTTTAGATTGTGCTTATGCTCTTTTGGACTCCAGCATCTCTGTCAGTCCATTGTCATTTAGCTGTACTTATATGTTCTTTTTTCCAGGTCAAATACATATTGCTTTAAATAGAGAAAAAAACAAGAAATGTAAAGAAACATTGTGCAAACATCACAGGAAGAAGAAAAAAAGTAAATTGAAACAACTTGAATTATTAATTTACTGCTCAATTTTAATAATCATTCTGAAAATATTCCTCAATCCAGAAGGTCAATACACAATTTCTGTAAAAAGACAAAAAACTCTGAAATTGGCTCCGATGCTTCACTTTGTCATTCTAACTTAAAGGCAGACAGCTCTCCTTCATGCCAGCAAGCACTGCTACACAAACATTACAAACATTAACACCCTCTACTGCTCTCAATCATGAGAGGTTACATGCCAGAGGCAAAGAGGAAAAAATTAACAGTAGATGAAAACAGCTAACATAGAAGGCACGGTTAACACAGGTGCAGAGATTGTTGACATGTCTACATACTGTCCTCACCTGAGAGTCTGTGGATCCAGGGGTCAAAAAACTGTAGGGTCTTGACCATACACCAGAATAAGAAACACTTGTGCCTGAGTCAAGGGATTTTGTGGATGTAGAATTATATTCCAAATATTGTCTATTAAATTAGTTAAATCTGGAAATGAAAATCACACTCTTCAGTGGAAACAGACCCTTAACTGTAATTCCAACAGCTAGATGTTCCATTTCCAAGGCCTCTCTTGGGAGTCTACAAGCTACGATTCATTGACTGCACAGCGCATTAATTATTAACCATCCGTTACGCTGAAATATGATGTGTTTCATCATAAATCACAGGAACAATTAAAAAAAACACTGTAAAACAAAAAAACAAGACATGCTTCAAATTTAGGGACAAATTATGCTTTAAAATTTCTTGTCAGCGTTGAATAAATGTACTTAGTCTGGACTATATTGTCTTGATACATTTTCTGAAAAGATTTTTTCACTTGTGATTTAAGGGTTTAAGTCAAGTAATAAGCTTTTACTTAGCTGCATTTGGATTACTCAGACATAATGAGGCTCACATAATGAAATACATTTATAAAAAAAAAAATCTCATCTCTGTAAAAATCTTATCGTCTAAATAACTTCAGATATGTTTTAGTCTTCATTTTACTTCGTATGTTCATCTAGTCTATTGAAAGGATTGAAGAAGCCGGGGTCTCGATTACCACAAACATGATAGGGAGCTACACCAGCCACACCCTGTCTACCAGGGCAACTTTACACACACCTTCATTGATATACATCAGAAACTGACTTTCTTTTCTGCAAGAATAAGAGAAGTGAGATGATGTCAAACACAACCACCATGAAGACAGTGACGACACAAATGATGATAAACCAAGGACACTCAACTTGATTGCAGACTGCAGAAGCTAACTGTAACTATTTGAGGGTAAAATTATATTATTTTAAACAGGTGCCGAAGAACAAGGACAAAGACTCTAGGGTGCAAATGAGAACACAGAACCACACACTTGTTGATCTAGGGGCTTGTGGGGATTTGAGTCTTTTAAAGAGTGTGAAGATGGTGGTGATTGGATAACCAGAAGACAAGATCATTATTTTAAGTCAAAGCATACTAACAAAAAACTCTATTATGTAAATTAAGGATTGATATAAAACCCTTACTACAACAATGACAGAAATTAAGACCCAGACGCGTAGTTAATAAATATGTTCTATATGACCACTCTTCGAATATGAATGGCAGCTAAACGTTCACCCACACGGCCTAAAATCACAATATTCTTTTACAATAGATTGGTTTGTTGAAAACTGCTTTAAGGGTCATCAGCCCTGACCTGAAAAAAAAAAGATTTATAAAAAATTATTTTAATAGTTTAGTAGTTAAGAATGCATGTCTTCATTTTACCACTACTTTACAAACATGGCACAATTCAACAGTAGTTTGAGACTTCTGTACTGTAAGTAGCTGTTCCTTATATTTTGTTATCAGTTCTGTGTTCTCAATTTTAGCATTGTTTAAGTAATACAGTAACTTAATTTTTAAAGTAATAGCAAGTTTCTTTTATTAAATATAGCAAGCAATTATATTATGCCATAATTATTGACAGCATCCTGTGACCCATTCATAGAAATGACACATAGAATATGACAACCTCTGCTCTCAAACAAAGAAGAATCTCTCAGTGAAAAATGAAAGCATTTAATTATTTCTTGCGTGTCCTATTCTCACGCATTTATTTCAGTTTTGAGTATTTCTCAGCTAGCCATTACTTTACAATAATGTGTTTCCTTCAAATCATATGCACTCTGACCAAAGATAATAGATGCTTAAGAATACTGTAAACTCTTGGTCAACCATTGATAGAGAGATAGTGACATTGTCTGAGATCCCCCAGCCCCATCCAATGAGATCTCTAATTCACACTCACTTGAGGCTCAGAATCCAACTACACTTAATTCTAGAATTCTCATTGTATAATTATCTACTATTGCCAATATTAGATTCCCTTTTAAGAACTGTGCTTCCCAGCACTCACAGTCCACCAATTGTTGCTTTCCTAGATGTTATTTCCTCCTGGTACTCTTGAAATCTGTGCTCCTCTGTGTATTGTCATTCATTTGCTCCTTGCTGTTGTGTGCATCTTCTCTGCTCTGCTGTTCTTCGTCGTAGTTCCATACTTACCTGCTCTTCAACACTACTACAGTAACATAAACAATGGTATAGCTATGTAGTAATGCATTTCATGGCTCTTTTAATTCTCACTTCTGTTTCTTCAACATTGCATGGAAGGAAACTTAAATCAGAATTTGGGCCAGTAACAACGGCCAAAACTAAGCCATTCATCTGACAGGCTTACATTTTTTTTGTTCCATTTTACATGTTACACATAAACAAGGGGTAACATCTGACTTTGGCTAATCAAACAAAAAACTTTTTGAGCTGTGAACAACACTTTACCTGACTCATTTTATAGTTATGAAAGGCCTCCATGCGCACATCTAAACAGATGTGCAAACACTGAACCACCAGCAGGAGCATTTCAGTGCTAGATTTCATTGACCTCTCTCGAGCTATGGGTAACATGACACTATAACTTTTCAGTTACAGCACAAATCTCTAACAGGTGATAGATGAACTGCAGAATTCTTTTCGTCCTTCATATTTAAGTGCTTGTCAGAGGGGATGTGAGGCCTAGAGGCCTATTCACAAAAGAAACAACAGTGCCTCAGAGTCCATCATAGACAAGGTTTTTATGGAGCAGGGCAAGGGAGATAATTGGCCAATGGATTTTTCAGATGGTCTACAAGTTCCAGTATTTCAGGTCTTGGCTGGCTGGCTGGAAGTGCTTCTGGGATAGATTTATACAAGCTCTGGCCTAAGTTGCACTTGTCAGGGTCGACTCTTTCTAATATTAATATTAATTCATTTTGGAATGGAAGCAGATTCTGGCAAGACTAGCACGTCTGGAGTTCTAAGTAGTTTTCCATGAATCTAATGCAGAACTGAGGCTTTGGAAATTTAATGACAAAACCGCCCTTCTTCTCTTACTTCTTCCTTTTCAATGCTGCAATTTCCCCTGTTTCTCCAAAAGAGTCCACAAAACATTCATCTGGTTGATTACAAATGAGACTCAACACCACTGCTCCCTCTTGTTATTTTAAGGAAATATAGGCCTACCGCTTGAGATGAAGAAAAATAGCATTGGCCAGGAAACAGTGTTCAAACAGAATACTCCAACAAAAAAGGGAAAGTCCTTAATTTCATAACTAAAAACCCTAAGTGTCATCTGTGCAAATTTACCATATGTAACTTCCTTCTTCACGTAAATCTTGACAAACTCTGGTGGGTTATGCATTCTATTTGGTAAAAAATATATTCAGTTTTGTGTAGTATTCTGATTTGAAATATGGTTGAAACGGAATTGGGTTTGATATTACTTGCATGGTTTGTATAAATATATTTATTTCAATAAAGCTGATTAATGGATAATTTTGATTTGAATGGAATGGCATGTGACATAAGAAAATTTATAGTTTTAAAAGAATAGTAACTGGATTACTCCATTCGAATCAAGACAGAACCAAGGAAAACTTGTTTGTAAAATTATTTTTGTTGCAATTAACCTGGGTTGCATAACTCTGTTTTAAAAACAGCCTAAGTGTGCAGATTCATTCCGTCATCCTATTTGCTTCCTTCGCAGACAGGATGTGAGTTCAGCTGGGAGCTGATCCTTTGCAGAAACAATGGCTGAGATGTACGTCGGGCCAGGCCAGCTGTGTCTCCAGCAAGGTATCAAGGGAAATGATGGCCTGCTGAATGCAGCCTGACCATACACTAATATTCGGTACGTGCAGAGGCATTCTTGCTAGTGTTTCACTCTGCTTACTATCTGCTGTTTAAAAGCTTGAGTTTCTTTAAGTTTTAGCTTTGAGTAGAGCAAATATTTGAATTATTTTTATGCAACTTATAAACTAAGATTGCTTGCTCTTTTCATGTGTGAAAATAGAGATATTTTTTCCTCTTTCAATATCTGAGCACAACTCCTCTGCCAGAAAAACATAAATGTACTGGTTGTATTGTTAAAAGAACAGAAACAATCTTTAAATAGATATGAAGTAAACCATTTGTCCAGAATTGAATTGTATTTGCATCTTTCTAAGACATTTATAAGAAAAAAAAGAATGAAAGAAAGCCAGAAAAAGCTTGGGAAACACTCTCTGACTTTGATATTTACTTGGAAAAATGATGAAAAGTGTCAGCGCACCATGATATATTAAGCCTAATACCATTGTGTTCAATTCTCTTAAAAATTAATTCACACTTTCACAATAACTTTTTTACATTAAGTTTTTATGAAAATAGAATTTTCTTTCTTTCCTGACACGGACACCTGCTGAATGAGTACCCCAACAATATGTATGGCTCTGAAAATCTGTACAAATACAAAAGTACTGGTGTACTTGTGGGTGTTTTGGCAATTAGGTGACCTGATTTAACATTTGTTTAATTCATACATTGGTTTTGATTCCATGAAAAAGACAGTCTGACCTTAAAAACGGAGTGACATTTTTCTGATAAGGAAATGTTAGTAACAGCAGAATAACTGCCACGAGATACTTATATCTTGACATGTGGAACTTATTGTTAAGAACACCTTGAACATTGAACATATTGTGGGCTGAATTAGCTTGATTTAGAGATAACTTCCTGCATATATACCGCGCCTATGAAACACCAAAGGAGGTGCAGTTTTCGAGCCAGGTTCTGTAACCCATCACATTGCTGTTTCCTGAAAGATCTTGTGCTGAAAAGTAAAGAGAAATCGGATTGAAAGTCGTAGTCTGTCTTTATTGAATTTATTTTCAAAAGTGTATTTTATATTGCGGGAAAACAACCACATACTCTCTGTAGTGTTGCTTATGTTATATCTCTTTGAGCACATGTTTCATTTTTACATGATGTATAAATAAAAAGGTTACCTAAAAGGTGACCACTGACACCTTACACAAGGAGGGGTAGACACAAATAACCATTGCAAAAGAGAAAAATTCAAAGGTTAAAAGGTTATCCAGAGAGTATTGTGAGATAAAACTCTTTAAAACTGCTAGGTAATAGTGGACTGCCGCTGGAGTCAGTGCTTCAAGATTCACGAAACACAGATTGGCTTGACACAGAATGCCTTCTCTTGAATCACAACAGCGTCAGAAGCAAGTATATGAATGAAGACAATATACAACTATCACTTATTTATAGAACTACTTAAATAAATTGACTTTTTTGTTATTGATATTCTAATTTGTAACTTTCTTTTGGCCAGTAATTCAAACATTTCTCCTTTGTTTCTTCAAACACATTAACAGTAACAGATACACAAACATGGTAGATAATTTTATCCCATTGTTCTATAGAACTACCACTAACCATTAACTTCCCCATTATTCTTTGAATAGTTGATTTCTTAGTTCCTCTGTATTTTTGGAAACTGTAAAATGGCAATTGAGAAAATGCCTGAAGTGAAACAGAAAAAAAGATAAGATATTTTAAAATTACAACCCAACAAAAGAGAGAGACCTACAAACTAAAATTATGTATTTTAAGTTATAATGACTGGAAAACACTAAAAAGGAACAATACTTTTAATCTGTGTACTTGAAAGGAATACACACTAAAAATAACCCTCTTGCCTCTATCTGCCCCAACAGAAGCACTCTAGTACTTCAGCTTAAAAATCCTTTTCCTGAACCGGTTGTACTTATAATTGTGCAAGTGACTGAGAGCTCTTGATGAAAGCCTGCCTCTTGTTCCTGAATTGCTGGCCACTGGGAGAAATAGATCATCATTAGCTGTCCTAAACGTGTCAAGGCCAAGTAGCACTGAAGTCTAAATAGACTACCTCCTTCCTTTCTATGTCCCTAAATGAACAAACAGAGAAGCTATCATTATATTCTTAAACTCACTTCTCTGAATACTTCTATTCATACGTCATGATGTTTAAACTGGTTGAGACAGTACATTTGTAATGATCAGAGGTGGACAGCCGTAAATTACATCTACTTGCACAACTAAAAATGTTTCATGTGCTTCTAGCTTTTACAGTTGTTTATAAAAAAGTCTAAATGACTCTAACTTGAGTCTGTACTCAAGTAAATAAAAGTGTATACCTTTAAAGGTTGATAATTTTAGATCTTTAATAATTACTTGTTTAAAGCTTTCCTTTAGTCCAGTGTTGCCATTATGGCAAGCAAGTTTTACATTTTAACCAATAACCTGACTAACCGCATTTTTTAAAGATAGGAATACTTGTATTCAGATGAGTGATAACTATATAGTGATGAAGTCATTTTGAGATATAGGCAATTCTAATTGCACCAGTCTGAAAGATGAATTAGAGATCTCTAAATATGATTTATATATTTACTGAAATAGTATTAAACAGCTAGTCATACACTGATCCATCTATCTACAATAGACTACATGTTCTGTAGTTTAGCATTGTTTCTAAGATGAAAGAAAGGAGTTTTAGTAATATAGGAAATATGGTTCTTAATATTTTTAACTGTAAAAAAAAACGACAGTATGTCCTCTGAACTCCATTTTGAATACAGAAAGATTCTGCATTTGCCTTTTAGAAGTAATATTTTTTTATTTCATCATAGTTTACCAGAGAATAGAATTAAACACATCCTAAACAGATCCTTGTAGTACTCCATACTCTACCTCTTTTGTATCTTATGAGTCTCCATTTACCTTTACAAACTGTCTCCGGTCAGAGAGGGTAAGAGGTAAACCATTTCAGAGCCTGGTCCTGGATGACTGTGTAGTTCTCTACTCTATCCAAGACAATTGTTTCATCTATTGTATCGAAAGCAGCAGCAAGAACAATTCTCTTGATTATATGAAGGGAAATCTATATAATTACATATAAAAGTTAATGTCTACACAATGTCACCACAGTCTAACACTAGATTAAACTCTATACACCTGTGGGCATGGAAGTGATTTGAACACCTGGTTCTGACAATATGGATGATGAATTAGTAGAAAAAACTTTTGGCAATACAGTGTACGTGTATGTGACTGTGTAAATCATCTGTAGTTGTAATGCTTAGAACAAATTAAATACCTGAACAAGAACTTTGGAAAAATCTCTCCTCAAATCTTAAATATAATGTATTTTGAATTTTGGTGACCTGGAATAACCAACAGTGCAGGATCCTTGACCAACTATGGGAAGCAAAAACCATGATTATCCACACCGCATAGGCAGCGTTCTAGCAAGGCAATTTTGCAACAGAATAAAACAAAGGTCTGTTCCAATAGCATTAAAGTAAACAAGACTTGTTATTGTTCATAAATACGTTGACAAACAGAATGGTGTGTGTATACGATTAGCTTTCAAAAGACGGAGACCAGGGAAAGTGGAGTGAACTTCCCAACAGAGATGCAATAGTTGCTAGTCTTTACTCACAAAAAAAATATGGTTAACTTCGGCAGATATATTTAAAAATATTTTCCAAACTTTAACCTAGGTTTAAGTAGCAGGCATTGATGGTGAGTTAATCTACAGTGCGATTCTACAGTCATTCATGCACTCTTCACACTTTTATGGGTGTCCCAAACCATAGCGTACATAATAAAAATGTCGGAGCGGTGCCCGGATGTGTATTTTTTTCAGTTAGATTCTGAAGTGCAGATGAATGAAAGCTCAACCGGCTGATATTATCCACAATCCATTGCACTCGGGCATACTCCTTTTTAAAGACAACGCACATAAATAAAGAATTTCAACAAATAGATTGTTTTTTTTATTTTTAGAATAATTTTTAATAAAGGAATGGAAAAGAAGGATTTAAGTTCTCGCACACATCGTGTGTATTGGCATGGCAAAACTACTTCCATCACGTGATGCTTTTGTGCGTTCCAGATCGTGTACACTCTCATCTCACACACTAAAAAGTATGTATATTTTCTTCTGAAAATGAGAATCTACTTTAAGGGTGCAGTGTGTTTCGTTCGGATTCATATAAAGAAGTTCCAGCTCAGACAATCCATCAATCCTTTATTCTGCTTCTATCTTAATTTTTCTGAAGAAATTTTGATGTATTTCACAGCTGCTGAAGCAGACACGTTTAACGTTTAATATGACACTATGTGTAAAAATTTATGATTTCTTATACGATGGCCTCATTTTAACGGGTCTGTGCTACTCCAATCAATCATTATCAGCGGTACCCCGTCTTCCTCATCATCTCCAGGCTATTTTAATTCTCTTCACTTCTCACACAATCTTGTTTAGTCACCATTGAAGATGGCTTTGCGCCCAGTACTTACTGTACCTAACTCAGCTAATGGTCACTGGTTTCACCTACTGGCTGGCTACAATCTAGCCGTGACCATTGAGGCTTCTTTTAAATTTTGCAGATGATCTAATACTTAAAATACTTACTCATCTCTGTTTGGATATCTCAGTAAGAAACTGTGAGAACTGTAGAACTTACCCTGGAATGTTTGCATAGAAAAAAAAATACTCTACATGAAAAACACTTGCACAAAAAAACTCAATCTAATAAACATCAGCACAAACGCAAACATCTGCAACTGGGTAGCTTTTATTTAATTCACATATTTTTTATAACATAAAAGTGAAAACATTAAATGTGGAAAAAAAGGTCTGACTGCCTGACACATAACTTTTAATAAGTGTGGCAGAATAATGTACAAAACATTGGAAGCTAGTTAATTATGATCAAGAAAATGATAGTTGTCACACAATCTTACAAATATTATATTATTTGGGATTTGTGCATGCACAGAGAACAAAGAAGCTAGGGGAAATATGTCAAGAGACCTCTGTCAACCTGAATGTTTATAATTTTAGCAATCTATTGTCTATGCAATAGATGAACATAAAAATGGTTACAAAAGTATGATTCTGCAGGCAAACTAATAAAGTCTCTTTTTAATTTTAAGATGGTTTAACTTCAAGTTCAACAAAGTCCAACATATTCAGAAAAATAAACAAAACTTTGAAACATTAGTATTTTTGGCAGACACTTTTGTCCAAAGCAATTTACAGAACGGGAGAGACAATATGCAATTTTATACACAGTCAAAGTCTATCTCAGCTTGCTCATAATAGAAGTTTTTTTTATAGTAGCTGCTCCCTGAAGAGAATAGTTTCAGTTGCATTTTTGAAAGCTGTTAGTGTTTCTGCTTTCCTGGCTGGATCAGAGTTTGTTCCACCAGCCAGGGACAGTGAGAGAGAAGGTTCTGCTGAGCGATCTTCTACCCGTGTGGGACGAAACCACGAGTCGCTGTTCCATCTCTGAGCGCAGGCTTCTGGAGGGCATGTAGGACTATATGAGCTTGTGGAAATAAATAGGGGCCGATTTGGTGATAGTTTTGTACGCCAGCATCAGTGATTTGAATTTAACACGAGCTGCAATGGGGAGCCAGTGAAGAGTGATGAGGGGAGTAACATGAGCTCGCTTTGATTCCTTGAAGATAGACAAGCTGCAGAGTTCTGGATCATCTGCAGAGTTTTGAGCTCGTTTGCTAGAAGTCCTGCTAGGAGAGCATTGCAGTAGTCCAGGACATGAGAGGAACAGAGCCTGAATCAAGAGTTGAGTTGCATGCTCAGTTAAGGGCCTGGTCTTTGGAATGTTGTGCAGTGCAAACCTGCATGCTCGAAATTGTCTTGGTGATGTTGTCTTTATAAATAGAGTTGTAAATATACTCTAATCTTGCTTTTTAACAGTTACCAATAGGCCAAAGAAACAACGGAACATAATTTAGACAGATATGCATTGCTTGATTGTATGATCAAAATAGCTTCTGTGCAATTGTGCCAAAAAGCTAATCAAAATATTGGTCATCACAATTTAAGCCAATCAGATTAGTAAACCCCTTCGGAATCCCCACCCACCTCTGTAAGCAAAACACCTGGACGTCTGTGAAAATATTTGGCCTGTAAGGGGGCTCAGTGCTGCAGGGCCCCATCTCAATAGCATCCTACACCCTCATAATCAGTCTAAAGACATTATCCTCTTAGACGAGATGAGCTGAGGGGCTGCAGGGGATTGGCAGACCAGCTAACACGGTTAGTCTAATGGCCGCTAGAGAAGGAGCAAGATGACTTTCTGTTTAGGTGGAGGGGAGGGGGGACTCTGGGGAACAATGGGATCCCATTGGCTCTGCTAATCCAATGCTTGCATGAGGTTTGATAACACTCTCATTTGAGGACGACAGCTTTTATAAGCTCTGTTGACAAGGTGCAGAATAATGCAAAAAGCGTTCAGATGGCCTCAGGCGTTCTAGAAACTGATCAGCTC
This sequence comes from Danionella dracula, assembly GCA_900490495.1. NCBI lineage: Eukaryota > Metazoa > Chordata > Actinopteri > Cypriniformes > Danionidae > Danionella > Danionella dracula. The sequence continues at coordinate 32,628 of UELW01000905.1, forward strand.
AGAGAGAAAAAAGGGCTTTCACTTTGTGACCAAAGTGCTGAAATTATTTAATAATAATTTGAGTAGTAAACAATGCTAGATACATGAACAAGCCCCATCAAATCTTCTAGCTCCAAAGATTGTCTAGTTGCTTTTTAATAAATGTGATACTCCCAGTTAAATTGAGAAATTCTTCTCATTGTAAATGAAAAGTTTAGTTATATTGTAGCGACTACATTGTGAGTAAAGGGATTACCAGCTTGATGTATGTGTGACTTCATATAACCTACATATTATATGTGATTTAGGCTCATTTGAAACACTAAGCTTTATATGTTTTTCATTATAAAGAGCTGAATAGTGCCTTTGTAAGTGATTGCTACTATTCTACCACAGATTGCCACATTGGTGTCAAAAGCGGGATTGTCAATAAAATATCAGAATCCAGAACTTTTAGGTAGATTAGGTAGAAATCAGTTAGAACTACCACAGGGTCTCATCAAAACAAAAGAGTCGAAAGAGCCTGCTTTCTGTTAATAAGCTGCCACAGCTAGAACTGGCTTCAAGAGATTAGAGGAGAGATTTATTCACATTTAAATCCAGACTTACAACATATCTATTTAAATGTGTGTTTACTCAGATGTCTGAAAAAAAATTCAGCTTCCTCTATTTTTTATGAATTTTAATGCTGTTATTGTTTTATCATTTTCCAATACTTATGAAAATGTGGTATAAAAATACTATTGCCTTGCCTTGTCTATAAGATAGTTGTTGGACAGCAAAGTGGCCACTGGCAGGTGAATGGTCTATGATGATTGATGCTGATTTTAAATAATCATTTTTGATGAATGTGTTCTTGTATTCATGTATGAGTGGAGGGATACTAAACCGTTCTGTATTGTTTTATTACTTCCTGTGTGGCATACTGTAATGCACTCTACACAGTGATTAATCAGAAAAAAGCTTCAGTGTGTACAGTTGGTTCAGAAAGCTGCAGCACATTTAACAGTAGCCAAAATTAGAGACCATATCACATCAATTTTAGTATCCATACACTGGTTGTTGGTACAATTTAAGGTCTACTGTTTGCTCCCCAAAATACATTTATAATAAAGCATAAAGCCTGAGGTAACAGAGTCAGCTACAACTGGTGGATTGATTAAGAAATATGGGGTTGTAAATTGTTTAAGGAACTCTACAGTCTGTTCTTGGGCATCTGCTATTTCTCATCTACATTCTTTCACTCTGTAATATTTTTAGGAAATACGCTATTAAATTTCACTGCTATGCTGACAACACCCAGCTCTATATCTCCACCAAACCTTCTGCTTCACTGTTTCCCCCTTCTCTTTCTGCCTGTCTAATTGAGCTGAAAACCTGGTTCACATTCAATCTGTTACAACGCAACAGCTCTAAGAATGAGAAAGTTTTAATTGGCTCAAAATCTTCGCTCTCCAAAATTCCAACAGTCCTCACTGGATGCATGACAACCTACCACGTCTCCCACCGGGTCAAAAGCTTGGGGAGTCATCATCGAACATACTCTTTCACTGGAGCCAAACATTAATTCCTGCCACACGTACTGCTTACTTCTATATCAGGAAAATGAAATATCTCCGTTCATTTCTCACACAGAGTGCTACAGCAACACTTGTTCACCCCCCTCCTCCTTTGTTATTTTAAATTTTTTCAATCCCAGGAGAGGCACTGGAAATAAAATGTAATAATGTTGTATGTTAAGTTATTCTTTATTCAATCCATGTGTTTGTCTTCATCCAGTCAATAACGTATACAAATGAAAAAAAATAAAACTTAATAGTGATCAATGGTTTTTAACAGCCCCAAAACTGGTTGAAATCATTGCAAAATTCACCACATCTGGCCATACCTGCTGCTTCCAGCACAGCTGAGTTCTGATTGAAACTTTGCTGTAATACCAAAAATACATCACCCATGCAAATATAACCCATTTATCTAAGAGCTATTTCCCAGTGGTTAATTTTAAGTGCTCAGGGCCACTAAGTTTCTATTTTATCCATTCTTTTTCATTTGTGCCACATAAACACAAATAGATTAGATAACAGAGACAAGGGAGTGTCTGATTAATTTTGAAGTGGCTTATTAGCACGTGGCTAGTATGGTATAATTAGGTTTTGTTTTTCTCTAAGGAGTCAATTCATAATGGAGTGTTGCAGCTGCTTTTGCCTCCCTACCCCCATCCCACTTTAACCTGATAAGTGGCTGTCAGTCAAGCCCACTAAAATGTCTGTGACAGGACCTCCATAGGCAACTACAGCACCCTGGTGGTATAACATATCAGGGTTATTTTTTTACTCACACATTTTACACGATTAGTTTACATAAAGTAGTGAGTCCAACTTTTAAAAACATAATATGTTTTCTGTACATTTTCATAGCAACAGAATAAGACATAATAATATTCACTGTTATAATCCTGTTATGTTTCATAAAACATAACAAATCTTTATTAAGGTACCTGCAACATTCAGTAACAGCATGACAGAAGTAGAGAAGTAGAGTGCTTCAAGTAAAGAGCTGATGCACTTATTTTCAGTATCTGTTAACTCCACCAAATAGAGAATAACAGCTTCATTATTCAAATACAGCAACATGCTGAACGATACAAAACAAACAAAAAAGTTTTACACATTATTTTCAAGTTAAAAAGAAAATAATACAATAGTTGTTATCTACGAACTCTAAGGAGGTCCAGACAGATTCGATTCCTTGAAGATCCACATTCATGACCCGTACCTCTACCCGCTCACCTGGACCGAGGGCTAGGCTTCTTCGTCTCTGGTCAACAGGAAGCTTTTCAGGGGTGATGTAACGCTTTGGATAAGACCAGCACGTCCCACTCCAATGTCAACAAAAGCTCCGAATAAAGTAGTGTTGGTCACACGTCCCGTCAGGACCATTCCATCATGGAGATCATTCATGGACACAATCTCTCGTTTGAAGTCTGCCTGTTCGAAGTCTGTTGGAAATAACAAAAATGCTTAGTAAAGAAAAGGATCATGCTTTTTTGCTGGCTTTTACAACAATATGTTTGGCACCGTTATGACTTGGTATGCTTTAAATTGGCTTCTCCCCCACTTTTGTTGCCTGATACACCCATAATTTTGTTTTGTAAACCAATTGAAAAGGATTCTAAAAGTAGGCCAAAGTCGAGCCTAAGTTAGGATGCCAAGTATAACATGGCATCCTGTTGATGTCTTTGGGGCAGTTTTTTTTTTATTTTGCTGTCATCATCTGTCTTTTTAAAGCATTTGAGGTGAACAACCAATGTCAAACCAGATCAAGTTGTTCAGTTACTAAACTCCAGTGTAATAGAGACAAGGGTCAGTGGCTCAATCTCAACTGGTCTGACTGGACAGTTTAATGATTTCAACCAGATATTGAGAGTAGCCTCGTCACAATTATAATGGCACCTGTTCAATATCAAGCTATCCCAGAATGTAACACAAAATACAGAGAAAACACTGTAAATCATGAAAAAAGACCAAATCTGTAAAACTAACAGGTCTTTTGCTCTATCTTTTTCTTTACTATATTGTATGCTAAAAGAGTTACTACTGGAATAGAACAATATTAGTTATACATTCTGATGGAAGGTGGAGAATGAAACAAATTCTATTCTCTGGATTGGAATGAATTTATAAGGTAGATGCACAAAATTTACTTATCGTGTTCAAGCAGCATTAAACAACCTTCCTAAGATTGCTAGATTTGCCTGCTCTGAATGCGAATATAGAAACCACGTGTTCAGTTAACGTCATTATCAATGATAAAACTTTTTTAAAGGACTACATTTATTCAAATTCAGAGTGGCTAATTTGTTAATCCTATTTGTTTCATAAGCTGTCAAACATTTCAAGGTTACTCTAGCTCCCATTTGCTGACAGATAACGGTTTTAAAAGCAGCTTAGCACTAAACAAACCAAGTCATCCAAGCACTTTCTCAACACGGCTGTTCCAGTGCTCAAAGATAATGCTGGCATCTGATTCTCTTCCCTCCCTCTCATCTAACAATTCGCCTCCTGTCTCCCCTGAGTGGGCTTCTGTCTGAGATAACTGGGCGACACTCCAGGCTTTTGAAGTCTTGGCCATGTTATTGGGGGAAGACCCACATTATTAAAAGCAGATCTGCCGACAGATATATCATTAAATGAGAGCAAAAGCTGCTAAAGAGGAAAACAGAGTTGCCTTGATCCTGGGGCTAAAAATTCCCCTTGGGGCTCTCAGAATGAATCAAAACGACCAAACAACCTCCTCTTTTGGTTTAATGTAAGGGAGAGGTATCTGAGAAGGAATTGGTTTAATGCAGGCGGTGTTACGTTTCAGAGGACAAGTTTCTAATTAAGACTAATGTCTGAACGTGTAGCATGGTTTATAAAATAGAGAGAATGTGTCTCTTTGGAACAAGATGGAGTTATTATTTTCCATGCACAGACAAAAAGATGTCTATCTTTACTACGCTGAATACGTTCTCAAATGAAAGAAACAAAAATGAATACATCTGAAGTTGTTTTACACGTACATTGTAAGTTCTCACCTACTCAGACTAGTGCAGTGGAGGGGACCCTAGCTTCCTCATCAGAAGGCCATAGGCTGACGGCTATGCTGTGTGACCAGCTGTATAAATAACTGCAGAGTGAGCAGTTCTTTAGGTAAGGTGTCCCGGATAAGAATAATCAGAGACGAATGTTTCCTGAACTGCAGAGCCCGCTGATGTTTATGTAAAAAGCACCTCCCAAAGAAAATCACTAACAAAAACACAGAGAAAATGGGCCAGCAAAGAAGAGGTTCAAAGGGCCTAGTAATCCTGTTCACTTTTAGTTTGAGCTTGTTTCTAGTGCTCAACTTCGGAGTTCATTAATTTGTCTATCACGGGGACAAAAAAATATTTTGATAGAAAAGAAGCTTTTTGATTACACATTTCTTTATTTCAATCAATTTTTGATTCATTTCTGTGGATTAATCAAGATCATTATACAAATTGTGTAGGAATTTTGTACTTGCAAGCTTTTGTTAAAAAATTACGTCTATTAACCCAGTTAATAATTTCTGTTACAAGTTTGCGTTTTTTTTTTATAAAAACTAAATAATGAAGTTCCATATTAGTTGGTCACTTATGTCGGTGACGACTATGGGAAGCTCCACTAGGAGAGCTCTACTCTCTCCACACACGAACGCACTGATGGTCATGTGTCGATGAGTGCATGTCTCCGACGTCCCGAGTAGTCGAACAGGGCTCCAGCCCCAGGTGCTTTCCATTCCCTCAGTGCGTCCGCAATTTGCCACAGTGAGTTATCGGATCATGCGCTGCTTGAATCTTCTGAAGAATCCTGTGCACCTGACAGCGTATCTCCCGAAGGAGACGGTACATCCCTCTCCGCTCTCAGGGGTGACAGCAGATTGTGATGTGAAGGAGATGGCCGAGTTGCTTACCTGGGCTGGCAGAGATATTGGGTTGCAGGTAGGTCTGGGCCTCACACTTGGAAACTTGGAAGGCACCTCTTAATGGGAGGTTGGTCAGTCTCCCCTCTCTCGCTTGCCTTGTCGGTGCGGTAGCTTGAGGGTACGGAGCGATTCCCCAGGTAGAGCAGGCACTGGCGGTGCACTTATGACCAGATAACCCTGCCTCCTGGCGTGAACAGCCGAGGCCTCCATCCCCCAGCTAAGCCTAAGGACCTGACTTCGAGGGCTTACGCTGCTGCTGGTCAAGCTGCCAAAGCTGCTGAAAAAGCTGCCATGGTAGCCTTTCAGGTATTTCCTTTATAAGGATATTTGGTTCCTCCTTGCTGGTATTCCCCTGGGAGGACCTGCCAGGCGTGTAGTAGTAACTACTGATGCTTCAAAGACGGGGTGGAGTGCTGTATGCACAAAATCTCATGGTTTTGGACGTAAAATACGCTTCCTGGAGCATAAATCGCCTAGAGCTATGAGCGCTATTTTTTGCCCCTGGAGATAACCTCCAGCTTTTTGGCTCCTCTCCTCCCAACAGGCATTGTAGAGTAAGTGGAATATTTCTACGTTCTGTCCACATGTGTGCCCTCTATGAGGGACTACCGGCTGAATCTTTTATGGGCACGGGAGGGCCGAGCAGTTCCCTGAAATTATGACCTATATTAAACTGCCGGAAGTTCTAAGTCCAGCCTTTGAGGTGGCGAATACGGCCTTCATGCATCTCCCTTCAGCTCTGGGATTGATGCTCCCTCCTCTGGTATGAGTCGGTATGAGAGAATTTATTTACCCATTAAAAAATTAAGTCTATACTTAAGGCCAGGGCGGACGAGGGCCTGCTCGGTGCCGGACTACTGATGTGCCCATGTGTTCCCAGAGTCGTCACCAACATAAGTCATAGTGACCGACTGATGGGGAATGTAATGGTTACTTTCGTAACCCCCGTTCCCTGAATAAGTAAGTCTGGTTGCCTAGGGGGTGAGTACGGCTCCAGCTTCATAACAGGAAGAGTGTCACGCTTGTATCCGCTGTATGCGTGACAACGTGATCACGTGACCGTCAGCACGTTCGCTGATTGGCATTTTGAAAGAGCGTGAAGTCGATCTCCACAACACTGAACAGTTGTGGTCCGGTGGAAAATAAACAGTGTCAACACCGGAAAAAAACTGTAAAGAACATGCCAATACAATCGGTGGCAATCAATTCTGAACCTGACTTGGTTATATCAAACAATCAGAAGTTTTTAAACTAGTTTCAGTTTTATTTTAATCTCATCGTTCTTTCAATGGGCTAGAAAAGCACACAGAAAAGATAACACACTTGATAAACAAAAAAAAAAACCTCCTTTCATTCAACTGACCCACAAATTTGGGGATCTACCTGATTAATTGTTTTTTGAAACTTCACTTAACACCTTTAAGATCTGTCAGAATTACAGGTTAAAAACTGTCCTTTTGGGGTTGTGATCGAACTGTATGGTTTTATGTTACATCAGGGGCAGTTCCAAACTGGGGCAGAGTCAAGATGGGTGAACGGCACAGTGGCATGTAGATTTTAATACTTAAATCTGTAAACCATAAAATATTTAAAGATAGGAAAAACTGTTTGATTTTACATAGTCATAAAAACATTTACAGAGTTCTGCAATTCCAGTTGCACTATTCCAGTTGATATTTACAACATTAAGACCATAAGCCATGCAGTCTGAAAAACAGAAAGTGGTTTGCAAGTCATATATATCTAGCAACTAGCGACAAATCTAGCAATTTAACTGTCTCTTTTACTGCCTTTAGATGTCATCGTTGTGGCTGTTTTGACAGACTAGCAGGAGCTCCCCATTGATCTCTTGAAAGGCTTCAATACTTTGAGCATGCTCAAACTAAGCCTTAAAGCCAGAAACAAACATGCTGCATTAGTTTTTATTATAATAAAACACAAATGTTTACAATGACAGTTATTTGTTATTTTTCAGGCTGCACACACAATTGTCCATCTTTGTTTGGTAAGCAAGACAGCAAGGTTTCTGTTTAGCAGTTAATGATAAATGTACGCAAAAATGGCTTTCATTTCTGTGGGAGTGGACCAGAAAGGGGTCCAACATATCATAGCTGAGGATAAGTACAGATGTAACTGTGCAAACCAAATTGTGAATATATTTTACAAATGCACTTTGTTGCCCTAGCCCTTACAAACATCATCCTTAGCTGCTAAATTGTGACAGCATCCTCATTGGAATTAGAAATAATTATACCTTGCAAGATTGATTCTTACTTTGGCGGATGTCAAAGCCCGGTGGCTGTGTGAGTCCATCCACAATGAGCTGCAGAGTCTCTGGTGGGGTGTTCAGAGATTGGGCCAAAACATCTAGACCACTGCTCTTCAGACTGCCCTCAACAATCTGCAAGAGTCTGACACTGCCCATCTGATCTAAACGCCCCCCTATCTGGGACAAGAAGCTGAAAAGAGACAAAAAATAAAGAGAAAAATCTCATTAAAGCAAATTACAGATCACATTAAATCTCAGTTTGGCATTCACAATTTCATGTAAACCTTGACAACCTTTAAACTTTAAGGAAATGTAGAGCGTGAGGTAGAGATTACAATGTACTGTTTATTGCACCAGCAACACATTGCAGGGAAAATAGATGGCCTGAAATTGTTTGCTATCATGCTATCAACTGATAATACCCAAAACATGTAAATTGGCTGTTCTGGCCTGATTGCCTGCCTGAAAAATAAAAACATTATAGGATCCCTATTTTATGTTTTTCAAAGACTTCAGAAAAAAAGTGGACCCCTCTCGTCATCCACTGAACTTTGAAAATGGCTTTTTGAACAACCTCTAATTTTCAGCCTTTAAAAAAAAAACATGTATTTTCCTATTGCTCTTTTGAACATGCTTAAGCCACGCCCCTTCGCTGCAAAAAGGTTTGATTTGGCTCATTATGGCCTCCCTATAAAGAAAATTCCAACAACTGTTAATTGATATCAATTAGGCAATTACAATTAGTGGAGACAAGTATGTAAGAAATGTTGTTTTCTTTCATTGTAAATTTTTTCATTTAAGTTTTTAATCAAACTGAGAACCTGCTCAGAGAGTCAGCTTCAAGTGGTCAGAAGACGAATTGCCATTAATCGAGAGGAAAAGCCAGAGGTTTGCCCTCGGCATGAACAGTTCAGTATGCGCCTAAAATTTTATACCTTAATTAATTTTATCTTCATTCTTTTTTTTTGTGACAACTCATTTGTAGACATTTCTCAGCAAAACTTCAAAAAGAACAAGTCCACACAGAGCAAAAGAGATGCTGCAGTTAAACAGAGAGGTGTGTTGAGGTGCATGGGAGGTTGTGTCTTAATGAATGGCTTTTTAATAGCTGTTCCCAGAGCTTGAAACACGTGGAGAACTCCCCCGACACCAGCATGGAGTCTGGAGGCTGACAAACAGAGAGAATAGGAGCAAAGACTGCGCCAGGAGGCAGATAAAGGAGAGGAGGTGAGACTAATTACACCCTAAATCTTGATTTCTAGAGTCCCAAAGATGAAAACACACTCTCCCTCTATAAATCTAAGTGCCTTGTGAGTCTACATTAAAGAAGGAGGAAAGTAGCTAGAGCTTGAGAAGAAGGAACACAGAGATAGTTAGAAAAGACGATCCTGACATTCCCTTTTTTGGCATATTGCAAACGACCTGGCTCAGTATGAGTCTATAGATTCATTATCAGATCAAAAAGAGGAAAGACTAAGAGACCTAAACTTCACTTTGACCTTCGTGAAGGTCAATTAGGGTCGCCAAGACTGAACAAAGTAATTTCTGTAGCAAAAAAGTTTAAAAAATGTATTATATATAGCAATAATTAGTAATTACAGTTATGTTTTAATGAAAGTTTTTCTCATTCTACGATTAAACAGGGTAAAATAAATCCATGGGTAAAACAAAAGAGAACACAATTAATTATTACATTGATCATGCTGCAAAAAAGAAAAAGAAACTTCAACTCCATTTGTTCTTTCCTGAATTAGAAATTTAGAGAAAGCTCATCGTCAAGATATTGCTTTACTTTCATCCAGACATCCAGAGGTGGCTGTGCAGTAGTGGGTTTTTGGGCACTACTGGAATGTGATTTCTGGAATATGGAGGAACAGGCTAGCCGAGCCAGCATGCTGATGGATGCCCGTCGCTGTGACAGACTGACGCCAGCGCAGCTGTCCTTTATGTGACTGGCAGAGCAGGTGGTCTCAGGCCCCTCCCACTTCCGCCTGAAGACGAGTATATTGACAGTCACGATCCATTTAAACAACCATATATTAAAAAAATCAACAAACTATTATTGCATGGTCTTCCAAAAATGTATCAAATTGTTGAGTATTTACAAATGAAATGCAAATTTAGTCATAAAAACTATAAATAAGCTATTAACTTAATATTTGAATCGGATGTACCTATTTCACAAAAAGACATTTAAAACATCACAGAGCAAAAAAAAAACGTTTTTTTTTTGCATTTACACTCCTTAATTTTTTATAATTATTCAAACAAAAGGAATGATATGCACATGTTTTATGCATTTATGCCCAATGATATACAGAGAGAGAGAGAGAGAGAGAAATAATGAGAAAGAATAGCAGAGCTATAGAGGAGATAGGGGTGTGAGAGAAGAGAGAGTGAAAGAAATACAGAGAAAGCATACGGCCTTAGCTTTCTCTCTGGCAAAATAAAGCAACACTGAACACTTCTATCTGCTTTAAAGGAGCAGTTTTCAAGGTCAACGTGTTTGTTGACAGACATCAACGTCCCTGTAAAATAAACAGAACAGGTCTTGCGTCATATGTAGCGCACGTGCGCACACACACACAGACTGCTCGCATAACTTAAGACAGAAATAACAGGCTCGCTGTCTGTGAACAACCGAAGATTCCGCGTAATCCTTATCAGAATGTTATGTGACATTACACTTTCGTTGTTAAATATAACATGCTGAGTTAGGGTTAGCACTCTACAGTACAACACCTAAGGGGTCAGTCAGAACCCCTTTGGGATTTTGCATGCGGGCCACCGTTTGGTTATTATTGGTCTAGATCATACTTTAGATCATAGTCTTTAGCAGTTTTTATGCCAAGGTTTTTTTCAACATTCTAAGACTTTCTCCATTTTTGGACCATATGATGAGAAAGTTTTGACATTTTTTTACACTTTGACATTTAAATGAGAATGGGAATAAACTTGGTAAAAATATGATCTTAAAATACTGTTGGGCAAAATGTAATAGAAACGATCAATTTAAAAAAACTCTCCCAGCGATGGGTTGCGGCTGGAAGGGCATCTGCTGCGTACAACATATGCCAGAGAGTTGGCGGTTCATTCCGCTGTGGCGACCCCGAAAGGGAAGAAAGCCAACATGAAGATGAATGAATGATTGAATTTAAATAAACATCTATAGTTGATTTATCACGTTTGTTCTGTTATTACAGTATTATGTATTTCTACGTTTATTCCAATTGTTATGGCATTATTATTCATGGTCCATAACCTATATTAAAATATGTCATTATATTGGTCCTTACTTTTTTGGTAAACATTTCTATTCAGATTAAAATAATTAGGTTACCAATCAATAGAATAAACAAACCTATAACATTAGCATGTTGACATTTGATTTAATATAGAGAGAGAGAGACAACACTCCTAAAACTGCAGTGTGGCTGTTTGACCCAAGTGCTCAGGTTTCTAGAACAGGTCTTATGGGCTTATGTTTCTCTCTGGGGTGTTGGTGTTCAGGGGTACCAGGGCTTTAGCTCTTCTAGACGCAAAAGAGTAACCTTCATCTTCTGGGCATAATGAGAAGCAGCCTCATGGAAGAGGTCTGTGCTCCACACACAGTAAGTGACCGGGTGGGCCGCATGACAGAGGTTGTTTTGCACAATGAGGCTGTTTTAATGCTCTATTGTCTTGAAAGCAGTTTGTTATTGTATAAGAATAGACAACATTTGATCCCGGCTCAGAGATGATTAAGAAATTAGGAAAAACTTTAGTTTTAGTTATTAGTGAATATGATTGAGTACTTCAGTTTAGACAGAACTTGGCCATGCTCAAAAGACCAAAATGTATTATGTGTTGGGCCTAAATGTTGTAGCTAGCTATAAAACAGACAAATAGCTCACACAAAAACTAACAAATTGTTTTATCTTAATCATTATTAGAAGCTATACAATGATAATCACTATGGCAATCAATTAAATAAAAAAAGAGGTAAAAAAATACTGTAGTCATGTATTTTTATGTTGCACATCATGGTGTTACTTGTAATGGCAAATGTTTTCTGAGATGGTACTTGGTCAAAAAAGTTTGGGAACCTAGGGATTGAGCTCTAGACTATCACTGCACCGTTATTAATAATCAAAAGTCAGTATTTATTGTAAACAATGTCTTTCAATCACCTCAAATGGCTGTGCTCCTCAAAACCAGCCATGTACCCCAAGTTCCACCCATTTCATGCTTCCACCACACCCCTGCTGACATTCAAAATGCTTTCCCTTTTTATTGTACAATACGACAACAATTTGATAAAAATGGGTAGGCATGATGTAATAGTGCCTTATATATGAGACACAGAGTCTGACCATGGATTTCAACTGTGTGTAAACACAAACACCTTCTTTGTGAAACTCGCACTTGTGCCTTGCAAAGTGCTCCGAAAACAACATAAATCTATGTTAAACATACTTTTGTTAATTACATGTAATCAATTCACTGCTCTGATACAGATAAAACAGATAAAAAACAGGATGTCGCATCATTTGATTCTTAATTTAAATTATAGGGCTATAAGCAGAGTTAGAAAACATGACCACATTACACCAATTTCAACTACATTGGTTATCGTTGGGTTACAGAATGAAATTTAAAATTCTTTTTTTTTTTTTTTTTTTTAAGCCTTAAATTGTCTCGCTTCTTCATACGTCACACAGCTCCTCGCTCCTAAAATACTCGAGAGTTTTCCATTCCTCTGATGTGGAGTTTCTAGTGCTCCCTAACGCTAGATTGAAGACTAAGGGGGACAGAGCGTTTGCAGTAGTAGTGCCTAGACTGTGGAAAACTTGCTGCTTGAAATTCGCCATTTTCCGAATATTGAGGTTTCTAAATCCAAACTGAAGCCTCACTTTTATTCCCAGGCATTTTAAATGTGTGGTGCTAAGTGAAAGTATCTTAAATATGTGGTTTATTATTCTGTTTTGTATGGCTGTTTTTTATTGTTTATGTCCTTATCCTGTCTTTTAACTTTGTATTTTGCCTTGTTTTATGCACAGCACGTTGGTTCAGCACTGCAAATCTGCTGTAAATGTGGTCTAAATACAATAAAATTTACTTATTTACTTACTAATTAAATAGAAAAGTTAAATTGAAGAGGCGAGTGCAGGCAGGTTGGAGTGGGTGGAGAAAAGTGTCAGGGGTGTTGTGACAGAAGAATGTCAGTAAGAATCAAAGGAAAGGTGTACAGAACAGTAGTGAGACCAGCTATGATGTATGGGTTAGAGACTGTAGCAGTGAGGAAGAGACACAAGGCAGAGATGGAAGTAGCAGAGATGAGGATGTTGAGTTCAGTTTAGGAGTGACAAGGATGGACAAGATTAGGAATGAGCACATCAGAGGAACAATTCAGGTTAGTTCTTTTGGAGACAAAGTAAGAGAAGCCAGATTGAGATGGTTTGGACATGTGCAGAGAAGGGATAGTAGTTATATTGGTAGAAGGATGTTGGAGATGGAGCTGCCAGACAAGAGGGCAAGAGGAAGGCCAAAGACGAGTTATATGGCTATGCTGAAGGAGGACATGAAGGTAATTGGTGCAAGACTAGAGGATACTGAGGCCAGAGTTAGGTGGAAAAAGATGATTTGCTGTGGCGACCCCTTAACTGGGAACAGCCGAAAGAAGAAGAAGAAGACTTACTAATTAAATAGAATACTTTTCCAAAAAACTGTCAACAAACAGGCCAAAACATCTCTTTTTGATTAAACTACCTGTCTTAAGCCACACTCCTGGATGTCTTTTAAGAAGTGTATGCTGTGAACTTTTTATACGTTTGCAAATACATTTGTATTTGTATTGTATTGTATTGTACCATCTCTCATTCTCAATATACACTGAAGCTCTTTTTCTTGATTGTATGTTGAAATAAGTTTCCTGGTGGAACAAAAACACAAAATGCACTTATCCTGCAAATTCAAATAAGTTAGTTTAATCAGATCACAACTTAAAAAAAATGTAAGTGTTTCCATTAAAGGTCACTGAATGCATTAGACGTTTTGCCAATGTTTCATGAGCATGATGTCTGAGGCAAAGACAAGATAATGGGAAATCAAAAACCCAAACAAATCAGCTGATCAGATATATCATTCTGGATTGGCTGTTAGTTAACCAAATTTACTATTTTTAGATGATTAGTCTGTTTCTAAAATTGAACCCACCATCTAATTTGCCCTAAAATATGTGGGAAATCATCAAAGAGCACATAGAACATTCTACCAACTTTCAAAACATGCTTATAAAAGCTGCTCCAAATAATTAGATACTTAAGAGGTACGAGCTCTTGTCAGATATAATTAGAAGTAGATTTTTCAAATTGAAATTTCAAACAAAAAATTTTGTGTTGCTTCTGAGAAGCTCATCATCGTGACAAAATCCAAAGAGGATAATATGACATATGAATACATTCACAGACAATGGCCAAATAGCAAAAGGTTTATCAGGAGGTGAGCGCAATGTAGTGCGTGTGTTTTGTGTGTCCCTAAGTGAATATGTGTGGGAAGTTGTGGGGCTAAGGGTATCAAGTTCATCACATTAGTGCAACATGATCCAGCATTACCATCCGCTGGCCCACGCTTCGCAAAGCGCCTGATGGGCAATGAAATCACTCTCGAAATGAAGGAAGACAAGCTGCGTGTTTTCATATGCACAATGTGCGACTGATTTAAGCCACCTCCGACTATTGTCCAGACAAACCAGTCACTGTTTCAGAGAGGCGTTCAGCTCATTTCTCTTCTCATTAACTGGTGCTCTTATACATAAACAAGGCTGTGAATGAAAATGACTGAGGAAGTGAAAACGGCTGTCCAATAAGAGGATAAGCTGGTGAAACAGAGGACAACCATGATGAACCTGGCCCAGAAATGGGTTACAGATTGTTGGGATTCTGTCAAGCTTGTCATCATCGTTATAAAGCCATCACTCTGACGGTTCTACTCGCATCATTAGCCTGATGATTCCAGCACTGCTGAAGCACACAACGCATTTGATGCAATTTATTAATAATCCTCAGAATTTCTACTGAGCCCCCAAGAAAGCCTTGTTTAAAGTCCGCTACATTACTAACTCAGCACTGCTGGTGGCCATGTTTAATCAAATGCTGTTACTCCAACAAAAATAAAGCCGGGGCTCTTGATGACAATTGGAGTGGAGCAGCATCCATTAGCACAGCATTTGGTAATGACAGAGAATGGTGATAATACAAGAGACTGCGAGGGAGGCTTTTCTGCCTGGTTTAGTCGGAAATGAAGCCTAACGGAAAGAAATGAAAACAAACAGAAGGACAGGAGAGCAGGGAGGATATGTCAGGGTGATTATTCCCCCTCTCCATGCCCCTAAGTGGCTTTATTAAACCTCTGACCCTAAAAACGCACCTCTGATGACAGAACATGTAGAAAATGACTGGATGGAGATGCATTCACTCATAAACAAGTACATTCAGTTAGCCCCAGGCTATTCTGCGTAATCCTATTTCATTTACATTTTATATGAAATACAAGGTGTTGACCTTGTGTAAAAGTGAATACACATCTTGGCGTACATAATTTTAAAGCAATTTGTATAGCTTATATATGTATTTCATAAACACATTTTATAAATGCTTTTAAACCAAGAAAAAAAGCCTTTAAAAATTTATTTTATAATTTTATTTTACAAATGTGTATGAACATAAAAACAATCATTCAAAAATATTATTTACTATTTGATAATGCTTAAAAAATGAGTCACAGTTGAAAATATGTTTTTTTTTTTAGTTCTACAAATGTATTTAAATTGTATTTAATATCTTTATTATTCAAAAAAAAAAACATGACCACATTACACCAATTTCAACTACATTGGTTATCGGTGGGTTACAGAATGAAATTTTAAATTCTTTTTTTTTTTTTTTAAAGCCTTAAATGGTCTCGCTTCTTCATACGTCACACAGCTCCTCGCTCCTATAAAACACTCGAGAGTTTTCCATTCCTCTTATGTGGAGTTTCTAGTGCTCCCTAACTCTAGATTGAAGACTAAGGGGGACAGAGCGTTTGCAGTAGTAGTGCCTAGACTGTGGAAAACTTGCAGCTTGAAATTCACCATTTTCCGAATATTGAGGTTTCTAAATCCAAACTGAAGCCTCACTTTTATTCCCAGGCATTTTAAATCTGTGGTGCTAAGTGAAAGTATAAATATGTTGTTTATTATTCTGTTTTGTATTGCTGTTTTTTATTGTTTATGTCCTTATCCTGTCTTTTAACTTTGTATTTTGCCTTGTTTTATGCACAGCACGTTGGCTCAGCACTGCAAATCTGCTGTAAATGTGGTCTAAATACAATAAAATTTACTTACTTACTTACTTACTAATTAAATAGAATACTTTTCCAAAAAACTGCCAACAAACAGGCCAAAACATCTCTTTTTGACTAAACTACCTGACTTAAGCCACACTCCTGGATGTCTTTTAAGAAGTGTATGCTGTGAACTTTTTATACGTTTGCAAATACATTTTGTTGTACCATCTCTCATTCTCAATTTACACGAAGCTCTTTTGCTTGATTGTATGTTGAAAATAAGTTTCCTGGTGGAACAAAAACACAAAATGTCCTGCAAATTCAAATAAGTTGGTTTAATCAGATAACAACTTAAAAAAAATGTAAGTGTTTCCATTAAAGGTCACTGAATGCATTAGACGTTTTGCCAATGTTTCATGAGCATGATGTCTGAGGCAAAGACAAGATAATGGGAAATCAAAAACCCAAACAAATCAGCTGATCAGATGTATCATTCTGGATGGCTGTTAGTTAACCAAATTTATTTTTTAGGATGATTAGTCTGTTTCTAAATTGAACCCACCATCTAATTTGCCCTAAAAATTCAAATTAAAAAGTTAAAAGAAAACAACAATTAAAGATTTGGTGATACTTCACAAGAAGTGACATCAAATGCTATAAAACCCCACATTGGAAAGTAAGCCAGTCTTCCATCTAAACCATGTAACCTTTGGCCCACCACTCCCTTTAAAATCACAAAACGAATTGAGTCACTCATGATGTTTTAAAATCTGTAATAAAGCCACTTTACATAAATAGTATTACGGAAGATACCTGCCATTCTAGTTCATTAAAAGAGGGGTGTGCCCAGCTTCAGACATCTTGCTCCTATGTACAGCAACTGGAGGATGCTGTTTAACAGCGGTTATCTGTGCTGTGTTATAAGATGAGGTGCATAGAACCATAAACATGACATTGAAATCTGATCTTTGGTTGCATCTCTCACTTCTCTTGTTTGTTTAAGTCAGACATTGTTTTTCAATTTCAAGAATTTATATGGAAGGTTTGAATGAAGCAGGTTTCAACAGAAGGTGCTGACTGAGGAAAATTAAGAACTCAGAAGTTTTTTATTATTAAATGGGTTGCAACAGATCTGAACACAAATCCAAATATTTTGCATGTCTACATTTTAAAATCCAAATAAAAACTAAAGAGAATCAACAAAAAATTGTAAAATATATTATGACATGCAGTTCATCCATATCATCCTGTCCTTATTTAAGCTTTCAAATTCCTACTTAAAGTCATTATTATAATGTCTTTGAATTATTCTAATAATTATATATTAATTATTTTAAACACTTTTACAAATGCATATGTTAACAAGTAAAAGCACCGCAGCAAATCTAAATCCAAAGCTCAACACTGGGAGTACAGGAAATTAAAAAAGTGAGTAATCGCCAGTGAATGAATGTCTTGTTTCTAAATTATGGTTGCCATTCACCAATAAATCCTACAAATTCCACACCATTGGGATGCCAAGCCCATGCTTCATATTCAATTAAAATAAAAAAAACTCTTTCACAAGCACTGCATAATTTGCAGCTGTCAGGCAAGTAAGGACATCCAAACCACAGGGCATCTGCACGCCCATCTTCTAGAAACAGGCACAAGTGTCAGATTGGAGTAGTCTAAACAGACTTGAGCTGCACAGCTGCATGTAGGAAGAGCACCATTCATTACCAGAGACACCAGAGTACATGCTGAAATGTGCTTTTCACTCTGAGACGCACAAGAGCAGATGCTGCCACTTGAGCCAAAAACTCAGACACTTGAGTTTGTTCTTGAGCAGACCAACTGATTGTCAGCAGCTCAGTGCAAGTGTGATAAAGTAGCCCAAAACACTCTTGACTCTCACCTCAGGGCGATGCTGTAGGATTCAGGATGGATGCAGGTTTGATCCAGGGGATTAAATTCATTGGAAATGCTTACTCCTGCTTTGCCTTTTTTCTTCTCTGTTGTCTGAGGAACCTTTAGCTCTTCAATCCTTCCAGAAACAATACTGCATAAAAGACAATTCAGAATAGTATTGGGTTTCCACATTGTGCATTTTTATAAGTTACTTCCGATACACGACAGATGAAAAACATTTTTGTTCAGAAATTACAAAAATAAAAACATTTACTTTGAACAGAATCATTGAAATAAATCAACCGTTTCATTTTTTTATTTATAATACATGCACCTGTATAACATTTTTTTATGTGAAGTATGCATTTTTTTTTTTTTTACAAAAAACTAAAACAAAAACAGATAAATAGATCAAATATTTTATTTAATTATAAAAAAAATACAAAGTGAAGGTTGCAACATTGTTTAGATAAAGTGACAAGTGGACTTGATTTCTGTTCTGTACACATATTATAATATAAGGGAGTAATTTTCCACGATTTCCATAAGCCATCTAACCATCGCATATCTCATTTCATTCAAGAGCAGATAGTATTTAATTATATTAGACATATTTTACCATTTTACAGACCAGAAGTGATGCATCCAAAGGATAGCACTTATAATAGCTACACAATAAGAATAATCAATTAAGCATTAGTAACTAGTTAATCAATTGTTAAAAAAGCATTGTTTCTATGGGAACACATATTTCTAAGTAGCTTCAAAATGTAACTAAACAAACTAAGCACATTTTCTTGGATTATAAAAGTCTAAATAATATGCTTAAGAGCATTAACTTCCTGCTTCGTAGAAAATCAGTTAATCATTTATAAATTAAGCTTTTCCCAATTTAAAAAACAGTAAGTTATTAGTAGTTAGTGATTCATTCTTAATTTTATTATTTAGATATATACACAGTTACTCAGCGTGATAATCAAACACCCTATCAACACACATTCCTACTGTAACTCATGACTATTCAGATAGTTATAAAACATTTATACAGTGAACTTGCTAAGAGCTCATCTGAAGTGAGGACAGTTTAAAAAAACTGTTTAATAACAATTTAACACATTCGTAACAATCTCAAGAATCACTTGCAATTAATAACAAACTAGTTTTTAAATAGTGAAAAGTTTAATTTATAAATGATTAAATGATCTTTGATGACATTATACAGATCCTTGTAACCAAAACTAAAGCACTTTAACTAATAATTTTTAACTGTTTACGAACGTGTATTAACATAGAAACAATGCTTTATACATTATTAATGAACTATTTGCAAATGTTTAATTAATGATTCAAAGTGTGTATGAATAGTGCTACCAAAAAATAATGCTACCAAAATTGTTAGTCAATAATTTTTTTCATCAATTAAATAGAAAAAATCGAAGAAATGTTTCAATAAATGTTACTCTCTTCTATTTACACCTTGTTAACCACATTATGCAGAAACATATCCCCAAAATACAGGAGTTGCACAAAAGAAAAATGATCTAAGAATGGACTAATGCATACCTGCCATTGGTTTTATAAAACATCTGTTGGGCATAATGCTTTTGGTAACAAGATGTTTGGGAAATTGAATTTCATTTATTAGATCTTGACCTTGTTTTAAATTTGCAAAACGTAAAACACACGTATACACACTATAATAATAAATCATTTGAATCATCATCCTTTTTTCTTTCGTTCTTTTTTTTTTTATAAAAAAGCTTCAACTCTACTACTTAGACTTGCAAATGGCCTAAGTATGAGAGGTAACTGGAGAAAGCCAGGACTCAAATCATAAACGTCTAAGAAGACATGCATCAGTGTTTACGTCAACATGCTATCCGCACTTAAAATGATTTAGGCAAATGTAAACGAATGTTACCTCACTGTAAAATTTGAGTCTATTTATTTAGTATCTGAATATCATATCACCATGATTCATTTGTTGTTTGTAAGGAAAGCACTGAACCTATGCACAGTTTACATTACTTGTGAGTGTTGCCAGACTGAGCACACGGTCAAGCTAATAATCTGGATTCATGCCAAACTTTAGAAATCACAGAGGAGATTTTTAGACCCTAAACATGTTGCGTTTGAAGGTTCCCATTTTGCTCTGGATCTGTTTCCTAATAAACATTTTAAATTTACTTGAATATTTATCTATTCTTCTGAGAGCTCTACTGCTTACAGTAAAACTAATATAAGCTGTCATCTCTGCTCAGTTCTCTTTCTTCTATTAGTGATCGTAAACACTGTATAATTTCAAAAGCTCCAATTCAGAAAGTGGTAGTTTAATGTGTCTAGGTGTTCCAATTTTAACTAGCAAAAAAAAAAAAAAAATAATAATAATATCTAACATTAAGGGAACAAAACAATAGAAACTCTTTTAGCGAACATAATCAAGTTTTGCACTTAAGTGTTTTCAAAAAGCATTAAGCACAGAAGTGTTTTAATTGATTTCAGATCACTTAGAATTTAATGTGAACACTTTAGTTTCTGGGTCATAATAACAAAAGCTAAGTATTAATTATATGCATAACTTATTCACCTAAGAGTCAGTTAAGTATTCACAGACTATTAATTAAGGATTAATGGAGTTTCTAGTTAAACATGGCATATTATTTTGTCATTAGTTTTGTAAAACTAATCGAGCCTAAACAATTAAACAAATGAAAAGATTTAAGTAATCACTCATCAGTTTTCTCGCACTTCATTGTTGTCAGAAAAATTATATACATTTGTGTTAGTATAACCTCAAGTATACTTATAACTTCAAGAATTAGAATTTCAAGTCATTCTTGTATCACATTTTATGAAGTAGAAAAG
>UELW01000904.1:0-25014 GCA_900490495.1 Danionella dracula
TCCCAATACTTAGTCGAGCTGGAAGATCGGCCCCGAGGAGCGGTCATGGACACCCCGGGAGGACATATTAGATCCCTCTCCTCTCCTCGAAACATTCCACCAGCAACATCCCAACCGTCCAGCTCCTCGAGGTCGCGGCCGAGCCCACAGCCGCCGGTCCAGGGTGCCAGGAGTCACCCGTGGAGGGGGGGGGTAGTGTCACACCTCCTGCACGTTCCATCAGCCCCGATCACCAGTCACAGTCTCCAGCCAATACTCGACGCACTCAATCACCCGTTTACTAATCAGATACACCTGGGCACTCATCACCTTCATCTGTTCCAGTCATCAACACCACACTATAAAGACTCACCCACGCCGTTCACTCACCGTCAGGTATCATCTTCACAGGATTGTATCTCACTCCGTCTTCTCATCCCGATCTTCTGCCAGGAGCTTCTGCTACTCGTTGCACCCAGAGACTAACCCCTGTTACCGGCTTGTCGCTCGTACGTCGGTACGAAGACTAATGTGTTGAATAAACACTGTGTGAATCACACCCTTTGCCTCTGTCTTCTGTGATCCGTGACAGTTGTTTGTCAGTGATTCGTGAGATCTTATAAAACATGTTAATAAATGATTATTAAACCGTTTAAAAGCACATTAATACATCTAAATTACTTTCCGATTCTCAATAAAGCATGAACTTAATAAGAATATTATATAGATGCTTATAAACCCGTGATAAAGAACTTAAAGTTATATTATAAAACTGCTTATAAATGTGTAATAACAAAGAATCTATTGGTTAATGCTTAATTAAATGATTAGTATTGTGCGGTTATTATAAGTCCTACCAAGTAGAATTCTTCTGAGAGTCCTTTAGGTTCTCTTTAAAAAGCAGCAGGTTTGTGTTTTAGTTGAACTTGCGTTTCAGGGAAGATCTTATATCTTATAATCTGAGGAGAACGTCGCTGTTTGTGTTTTAGTTGAACTTGCGTTTCAGGAAGATCTTATATCTTATAATCTGAGGAGAACGTCGCTGTTTGTGTTTTAGTTGAACTTGCGTTTCAGGAAGATCTTATATCTTATAATCTGAGGAGAACGGTCGCTGTTTTGTGTTTTAGTTGAACTTGCGTTTCAGGAAGATCTTATATCTTATAATCTGAGGAGAACGTCGCTGTTTGTGGTTTTAGTTGAACTTGCGTTTCAGGAAGATCTTATATCTTATAATCTGAGGGAGAACGTCGGCAGTGTTTGTGTTTTAAGTTGAACTTAGCGTTTCAGGAAGATCGTATAATCTTATAATCTGAGGAGAACTCAGCTGTTTGTGTTTAGTTGAACTTGCGTTTCAGGATAAGATCTTATATCTTAGAATCTGAGGAGAACGTCGCTGTTGTTGTTTTAGTTGAACTTTCGTTTCAGAAGATCTTATATCTTATAAATCTGAGGAGTAACGTCGCTGTTTGTGTTTTTAGAGTTGAACGTTCGTTTCAGGAAATCTTATATCTTATATCTGAGGAGAACTCGCTGTTTGTGTTTTAGTTGAACTTGCGTTTCAGGAAGATCTTATATCTTATAATCTGAGGAGAACGTCGCTGTTTGTGTGTTAGTTGAACTTTCGTTTCAGGAAGATCTTATATCTTATAATCTGAGGAAACGTCGCTGTTTGTGTTTTAGTTGAACTTTCGTTTCAGGAAGATCTTATATCTTATAATCTGAGGAGAACGTCGCTGTTTGTGTTTTAGTTGAACTTGCGTTTCAGAAGATCTTATATCTTATAATCTGAGGGGAACGTCGCAGCAGTTTGTGTTTTAGTTGAACTTGCGTTTCAGGAAGATCTTATATCTTATAATCTGAGGAGAACGTCGCTGTTTGTGTTTTAGTTGAACTTGCTTTCAGGAAGATCTTATTCTTATAATCTGAGGGGAACGTCGCAGCAGGTTTGTGTTTTAGTTGAACTTGCGTTTCAGGAAGATCTTATATCTTATAATCTGAGGAGAACGTCGCTGTTTGTGTTTTAGTTGAACTTGCGTTTCAGGAAGATCTTATATCTTATAATCTGAGGAGAACGTCGCTGTTTTGTGTTTTAGTTGAACTTGCGTTTCAGAAGATCTTATATCTTATAATCTGAGGAGAACGTCGCTGTTTGTGTTTTAGTTGAACTTTGCGTTTCAGGAAGATCTTATATCTTATAATCGAGGAGAACGTCGCTGTTTGTGTGTTAGTTGAACTTGCGTTTCAGGAAGATCTTATATCTTATAATCTGAGGAGAACGTCGCTGTTTGTGTTTAGTTGAACTTGCGTTTCAGGAAGATCTTATATCTTATAATCTGAGGAGAACGTCGCTGTTTGTGTTTTAGTTGAACTTGCGTTTCAGGAAGGATCTTATATCTTATAATCTGAGGAGAACGTCGCTGTTTGTGTTTTAGTTGAACTTGCGTTTCAGGAAGATCTTATATCTTATAATCTGAGGAGAACGTCGCTGTTTGTGTTTTAAGTTGAACTTGCGTTTCAGGAAGATCTTATATCTTATAATCTGAGGAGAACGTCCGCTGTTTGTGTTTTAGTTGAACTTGCGTTGCAGGAAGATCTTATATCTTATAATCTGAGGAGAACGTCGCTGTTTGTGTTTTAGTTGAACTTGCGTTTCAGGAAGATCTTATATCTTATAATCTGAGGAGAACGTCGCTGTTTGTGTTTTAGTTGAACTTGCGTTTCAGGAAGATCTTATATCTTATAATCTGAGGAGAACGTCGCTGTTTGTGTTTTAGTTGAACTTGCGTTTCAGGAAGATCTATATCTTATAATCTGAGGAGAACGTCGCTGTTTGTGTTTTAGTTGAACTTGCGTTTCAGGAAGATCTTATATCTTATAATCTGAGGAGAACGTCGCTGTTTGTGTTTTAGTTGAACTTGCGTTTCAGGAAGATCTTATATCTTATAATCTGAGGAGAACGTCGCTGTTTGTGTTTTAGTTGAACTTGCGTTTCAGGAAGATCTTATATCTTATAATCTGAGGGGAACGTCGCAGCAGGTTTGTGTTTTAGTTGAACTTTCGTTTCAGGAAGATCTTATATCTTATAATCTGAGGAGAACGTCGCTGTTTGTGTTTTAGTTGAACTTGCGTTTCAGGAAGATCTTATATCTTATAATCTGAGGAGAACGTCGCTGTTTGTGTTTTAGTTGAACTTTCGTTTCAGGAAGATCTTATATCTTATAATCTGAGGAGAACGTCGCTGTTTGTGTTTTAGTTGAACTTTCGTTTCAGGAAGATCTTATATCTTATAATCTGAGGAGAATGTCGCTGTTTGTGTTTTAGTTGAACTTGCGTTTCAGGAAGATCTTATATCTTATAATCTGAGGAGAACGTCGCTGTTTGTGTTTTAGTTGAACTTGCGTTTTCAGGAAGATCTTATATCTTATAATCTGAGGAGAACGTCGCTGTTTGTGTTTTAGTTGAACTTGCGTTTCAGGAAGATCTTATATCTTATAATCTGAGGAGAACGTCGCAGCAGGTTTGTGTTTTAGTTGAACTTGCGTTTCAGGAAGATCTTATATCTTATAGTCTGAGGAGAACGTCGCTGTTTGTGTTTTAGTTGAACTTGCGTTTCAGGAAGATCTTATATCTTATAATCTGAGGGGAACGTCGCTGTTTGTGTTTTAGTTGAACTTGCGTTTCAGGAAGATCTTATATCTTATAATCTGAGGAGAACGTCGCTGTTTGTGTTTTAGTTGAACTTGCGTTTCAGGAAGATCTTATATCTTATAATCTGAGGAGAACGTCGCAGCAGGTTTGTGTTTAGTTGAACTTGCGTTTCAGGAAGATCTTATATCTTATAATCTGAGGAGAACGTCGCTGTTTGTGTTTTAGTTGAACTTGCGTTTCAGGAAGATCTTATATCTTATAATCTGAGGAGAACGTCGCTGTTTGTGTTTTAGTTGAACTTGCGTTTCAGGAAGATCTTATATCTTATAATCTGAGGAGAACGTCGCTGTTTGTGTTTTAGTTGAACTTGCGTTTCAGGAAGATCTTATATCTTATAATCTGAGGAGAACGTCGCTGTTTGTGTTTTAGTTTGAACTTGCGTTTCAGGAAGATCTTATATCTTATAATCTGAGGAGAACGTCGCTGTTTGTGTTTTAGTTGAACTTGCGTTTCAGGAAGATCTTATATCTTATAATCTGAGGAGAAACGTCGCTGTTTGTGTTTTAGTTGAACTTGCGTTTCAGGAAGATCGTATATCTTATAAGCTGAGGAGAACGTCGCTGTTTGTGTTTTAGAGTTGAACTTGCGTTTCAGGAAGATCTTATATCGTATAATCTGAGAGAACGTCCGCGTTTGTGTTTTAGTTGAACTTGCGTTTCAGGAAGATCTTATATCTTATAATCTGAGGATGAACTTCGCTGTTTTGTGTTTTAGTTGAACTTGCGTTTCAGGAAGATCGTATATCTTTATAATCGTGAGGAGAACGTCGCTGTTTGTGTTTTAGTTGAACTTGCGTTTCGGAAGATCTTATATCTTATAATCTGAGGGAGAACGTCGCTGTTTGTGTTTTAGTTGAACCTTGCGTTTCAGGAAGATCTTATATTTATATCTGAGGAGAACTGTCGCTGTTTGTTGTTTAGTTGAACTTGCGTTTCAGGAAGATCTTATTCTTATAATCTGAGGAGAACGTTCGCTGTTTGTGTTTTAGTTGAACTTGCGTTTCAGGAAGATCTTATATCTTATAATCTGAGGGAGACGTCGCTGTTGTGTTTTTAGTTGAACTTGCATTTCAGGAAGATCTTATATCTTATAATCTGAGGAGAACGTCGCTGTTTGTGTTTTAGTTGAACTTGCTTTCAGGAAGATCTTATATCTTATAATCTGTAGGAGAACCTCTGCTGTTGTGCTTTTAGATTGAACTTGCTTTCATGGAAGATCTTATATCTATCAAGTCTGAGGAGAACGTCGCTGTTTGTGGTTTTAGTTGAACTTGCGTTTCAGGAAGATCTTATATCTTATAATCTGAGAGGAACGTCGCTGTTTGTGTTTTAGTTGAACTTTCGTTTCAGGAAGATCTTATATCTTATAATCTGAGGAGAACTTCGCTGTTTGTGTTTTAGTTGAACTTGCGTTTCAGGAAGATCTTATATCTTATAATCTGAGGAGAACGTCGCTGTTTGTGTTTTAGTTGAACTTGCGTTTCAGGAAGATCTTATATTTTATAATCTGAGGAGAACGTCGCTGTTTGGGTTTTAGTTAACTTGCGTTTCAGGAAGATCTTATATCTTATAATCTGAGGAGAACGTCGCGCTGTTTGTGTTTTAGTTGAACTTGCGTTTCAGGGAAGATCTTATATCTTAAATCTGAGGGAGAACGTTCGCAGGTTTGTGTTTAGTTGAACTTGCGTTTCAGGAAGATCTTATATCTTATAAATCTGAGGAGAACGTCGCTGTTTGTGTTTTAGTTGAACTTGCGTTCAGGAAGATCTTATATCTTATAATCTGAGGAGAACGTCGCTGTTTGTGTTTTAGTTGAACTTGCGTTTCAGGAAGATCTTATATCTTATAATCTGAGGAGAACGTCGCTGTTTGTGTTTTAGTTGAACTTGCGTTTCAGGAAGATCTTATATCTTATAATCTGAGGAGAACGTCGCTGTTTGTGTTTTAGTTGAACTTGCGTTTCAGGAGATTATCGAGGAGATCTTATATCTTATAATCTGAGGGAGAACGTCGCTGTTTGTGTTTAGTTGAACTTGCGTTTCAGGAAGATCTTATATCTTATATCTGAGGAGAACGGCGCTGTTTGTGTTTTAGTTGAACTTGCGTTTCAGGAAGATCTTATATCTTATAATCTGAGGAGAACGTCGCTGTTTGTGTTTTAGTTGAACTTGCGTTTCAGGAAGATCTTATATCTTATAATCTGAGGAGAACGTCGCTGTTTGTGTTTAGTTGAACTTGCGTTTCAGGAAGATCTTATATCTTATAATCTGAGGAGAACGTCGCTGTTTGGTGTTTTAGTTGAACTTGTGTTTCAAGAGAAGATTCCTTATATCTTATAATCTGAGGAAGAACGTCGGCATCAAGGTTTGTGTTTTAGTTGAACTTGCGTTTCACAGGAAGATCTTATATCTTATAATCTGAGGAGAACGTCGCTGTTGTGGTTTTAAGGGTTGAAAACTTGCGTTTCAAGGAAGAGCTTAGATCTTATACTCTGAGGAGAACGTCGTGCGGTTGTGTGTGTTAAAGGTTGAACTTGGCGTTCTCAGGAAGAGTCTTATATCTTATAATCTGAGGAGAAACGTCGCTGTTTGTGTTTTAGTTGAACGTTCAGTTTCAGTAAAGATCTTATAGCTTATAAATTCAAATGAGGAGAATCGTCCCGCTGTTGTGTTTTAGTTGAACTTGGGCGTTTCAGGAAGATCTTATATCTTTAATCTTGAGGAGAACGTCGCTGTGTGTGTTTTAGTTGAACTTGCGTTTCAGGAAGATCTTATATTTTATAATCTGAGGAGAACGTCGCTGTTTGTGTTTTAGTTGAACTTGCGTTTCAGGAAGATCTTATATTTTATAATCTGAGGAGAACGTCGCTGTTTGTGTTTTAGTTGAACTTGCGTTTCAGGAAGATCTTATATCTTATAATCTGAGGAGAACGTGCAGCATGTTTGTGTTTAGTTGAACTTGCGTTTCAGGAAGATCTTATATCTTATAATCTGAGGAGAACGTCGCTGTTTGTGTTTTAGTTGAACTTGCGTTTCAGGAAGATCTTATATCTTATAAATCTGAGGAGAACGTCGCTGTTTGTGTTTTAGTTGAACTTGCGTTTCAGGAAGATCTTATATCTTATAATCTGAGGAGAACGTCGCTGTTTGTGTTTAGTTGAACTTGCGTTTCAGGAAGATCTTATATCTTATAATCTGAGGAGAACGTCGCTGTTTGTGTTTTAGTTGAACTTGCGTTTCAGGAAGATCTTATATCTTATAATCTGAGGAGAACGTCGCTGTTTGTGTTTTAGTTGAACTTGCGTTTCAGGAAGATCTTATATCTTATAATCTGAGGAGAACGTCGCTGTTTGTGTTTTAGTTGAACTTGCGTTTCAGGAAGATCTTATATCTTATAATCTGAGGAGAACGTCGCTGTTTGTGTTTTAGTTGAACTTGCGTTTCAGGAAGATCTTATATCTTATAATCTGAGGAGAACGTCGCTGTTTGTGTTTTAGTTGAACTTGCGTTTCAGGAAGATCTTATATCTTATAATCTGAGGAGAACGTCGCTGTTTGTGTTTTAGTTGAACTTGCGTTTCAGGAAGATCTTATATTTTATAATCTGAGGAGAACGTCGCTGTTTGTGTTTTAGTTGAACTTGCGTTTCAGGAAGATCTTATATCTTATAATCTGAGGAGAACGTCGCTGTTTGTGTTTTAGTTGAACTTGCGTTTCAGGAAGATCTTATATCTTATAATCTGAGGAGAACGTCGCTGTTTGTGTTTTAGTTGAACTTGCGTTTCAGGAAGATCTTATATCTTATAATCTGAGGAGAACGTCGCTGTTTGTGTTTTAGTTGAACTTGCGTTTCAGGAAGATCTTATATCTTATAATCTGAGGAGAACGTCGCTGTTTGTGTTTTAGTTGAACTTGCGTTTCAGGAAGATCTTATATCTTATAATCTGAGGAGAACGTCGCTGTTTGTGTTTTTAGTTGAACTTGCGTTTCAGGAAGATCTTATATCTTATAATCTGAGGAGAACGTCGCTGTTTGTGTTTTAGTTGAACTTGCGTTTCAGGAAGATCTTATATCTTATAATCTGAGGAGAACGTCGCTGTTTGTGTTTTAGTTGAACTTGCGTTTCAGAAGATCTTATATCTTATAATCTGAGGAGAACGTCGCTGTTTGTGTTTTAGTTGAACTTGCGTTTTCAGGAAGATCTTATATCTTATAATCTGAGGAGAACGTCGCAGGTTTGTGTTTTAGTTGAACTTGCGTTTCAGGAAGATCTTATATCTTATAATCTGAGGAGAAACGTCGCTGTTTGTGTTTAGTTGAACTTGCGTTTCAGGAAGATCTTATATCTTATAATCTGAGGAGAACGTCGCTGTTTGTTTTAGTTGAACTTGGTTTCAGGAAGATTTATTATCTGAGGACGTCCAGGTTTGTGTTTTAGTTGAACTTGCGTTTCAGGAAGATCTTATATCTTATAATCTGAGGAGAACGTCGCTGTTTGTGTTTTAGTTGAACTTGCGTTTCAGGAAGATCTTATATCTTATAATCTGAGGAGAACGTCGCTGTTTGTGTTTTAGTTGAACTTGCGTTTCAGGAAGATCTTATATCTTATAATCTGAGGAGAACGTCGCTGTTTGTGTTTAGTTGAACTTGCGTTTCAGGAAGATCTTATATCTTATAATCTGAGGAGAACGTCGCTGTTTGTGTTTTAGTTGAACTTGCGTTTCAGGAAGATCTTATATCTTATAATCTGAGGAGAACGTCGCTGTTTGTGTTTTAGTTGAACTTGCGTTTCAGGAAGATCTTATATCTTATAATCTGAGGAGAACGTCGCTGTTTGTGTTTTAGTTGAACTTGCGTTTCAGGAAGATCTTATATCTTATAATCAGGAAGATAATCTGAGGAGAACGTCGCTGTTTGTGTTTTAGTTGAACTTGCGTTTCAGGAAGATCTTATATCTTATAATCTGAGGAGAAACGTCGCTGTTTGTGTTTTAGTTGAACCTTGCGTTTCAGGAAGATCTTATATCTTATAATCTGAGGAGAACGTCGCTGTTTGTGTTTTAGTTGAACTTGCGTTTCAGGAAGATCTTATATCTTATAATCTGAGGAGAACGTCGCTGTTTGTGTTTTAGTTGAACTTGCGTTTCAGGAAGATCTATTATCTTATAATCTGAGGAGAACGCGCAGCAGGTTTGTGTTTTAGTTGAACTGCGTTTCAGGAAGATCTTATATCTTATAATCTGAGGAGAACGTCGCTGTTTGTGTTTTAGTGAACTTGCGTTTCAGGAAGATCTTATATCTTATAATCTGAGGAGAACGTCGCAGCAGGTTGTGTTTTAGTTGAACTTGCGTTTCAGGAAGATCTTATATCTTATAATCTGAGGAGAACGTCGCTGTTTGTGTTTTAGTTGAACTTGCGTTTCAGGAAGATCTTATATCTTATAATCTGAGGAGAACGTCGCTGTTTGTGTTGGTGTCAGAGTGAAGCAGCAGGAGAAGATGGCCGAATACTGCCGCACCCTTTTTGGGGACAACCTTCTCATCGACCTTCTGGACAAATACCCCGTGAGTGTTCGTATTTCCTATATTCTGAGAGAAACGGTTGTCACAATCTCAGATGAACTGCAGGAAAGCTTCTATTCAAACCACTGTGTAGATTGTTTAGTGGCGTGTGACGATTAAAGATCTGTATTAACGCCTCAAAGGTTAGCCGTTCACCTTAAACAGTTGGTCTGCGAGTAAAATATCGTTTTTGAACCAACACTCATTACGATTTGTGTTTAGGTAATATATATTTAGGGCTGCAGCTGTCGATTATTTTGATAATCAATTAATCCGTCACCGTAATTAACCGATTAATCTGATAAGCTCATAGTTTTTTTTTCTCTTTATATTTTACTTTAGAGAAGCAAAATGTGTGTAAAACTCAATATCAGCTGTATTACACGTTCCTGCACGATAAAATACAGGTTAATAATATAAAGATGCTTATGATTCACATAGTAAGATATTTCACAAAATAATACATTATACATCTCTCTCTCTAAAAAAAAAAAGATTTCAGGAGAGCATTTTTGTTTTTTATTAAGACAAAAAATATAAATAGTTTAAAGGTTAAAGCATATAATACTGTGACTACATTTCTCTTCTGTACACTATATATTCGATTAAGATTTGCAATCGATTAATTCGATTAACTGTTGTTAATTTTTGGGCGGAGAGACGTTCGTTCAGAAGCGACTCCGAAGCAGCCGCTCGAGGTCTAAGTTTATATCAAATGCTTAGTTTTACTGTAGAGAAAATATATATAAATTTGCACTTTTTATACTGTGAATTATTGTTTTGAATCATTTATTCATTTTGTTTTGTTAGTAGTATTTATTTGTGAAGGAACTATATAAGGGCTGATCACTCGAATGCGTGATTTGCCTTGTTTTGTGTTATTTATTGAAGAAATCATCATGCTTTGATATTTTCCGTTTGTGCTCGTCTGACATACGTTATCATTTAAAGTTTACTTTGTTTTAAGTCAGCTTTGTGTGTACATCGACTGTAATGTTTGGTGTCAAAATGCAAATAAATAAAATAAATAAAAATTGTTAAACTAATTGTTAGACTAATCAACATATTATTTTCCATGGGGCATTGAAATTAAAAAGGGCATTAATTCTAGCATTAAAATGAGTTTTTTAGGTAACTAATGAGTTACTTTTAACAGTAACTCATTACTTTTTAATACAGGTAACTAACAAAGTAACTGAGTTACTTTTTGAGTCAAGTACCTAGTAGCTGAAACTCGTTCCTATTCTCGAGTAGCCAGCAGAAAACTGATTAATAGACTTTTATAAAATAGAGTTTTGCACCAAGCTCTGTTCTGATTGCATCTTTCAAGATTTTTGCTCACAGAAGAGTTTTGGTTGCTGCTTCATTCAGAACTGGAAAGACCGTGATGGTTCTCTCTTGTGTGCTAGCTGAAGCCGGGACTCCCGAACCCGAGCCCGTCTGAGCTGATGGGGAAGATCCTGATCAAGAACAAGAAGAGCAGCGCGCCCAGCTCTAAACCAGAGCAGACCAGGAAAAGCTCCGCTCCGGAGCAAGCCGGCGACGCCCCGGAAGCTGCAGATGCGAATGTGAACGCGGCCTCAGACCCGAGCCAACCCGCAGGAGCGAACCCGGAAGCCTCAGCCAGCGGTGAGTCCCGAGGACACACGCGGCCGGCGTTCCTCGTCTCCTTCTGCAGGGAATGAACCCTTTAACCCCTAGAATCAAACCCTAAATATAACACTTCTCCTGTCTATTCCTGTCTTCTTTTTATTCTTTTTGTCATAAAATGTTCTTTGTATCAATTTTTTGCACGTTTTTTTGTTTCAGATTAAATAAAGCTTTCAAAATCTGGCAACAAAAAAATGTATTAGAATATAAAGGCTCAGAACCGTGTGTAATAACAAGAAGAAAAAAAAAATGGATTTTAGTTCTCATCAAGTTTCTTTTTATAAACCGCTATGAATGTAGACAACAAGACTTTTGAGATTACAGAACCGAACCTCAAACCGTTTTGTTTGGAGCGGGCTTTCAGGGTCTGTTTCTTTTATTCTCAGATGTTCAGTCCCTGAAGCTTGGTCCTCAGCCTCCGAATCATCTCCAGCCTCAGGAGGATTCGCTTCATCAGAACAACCTCTGAAAAAAATTTCAACACGTTACATAAGATTTGTCCAAAAAAAACCTTGTGTTTCTCCCCAAAAATATAACGATTAGATGAAATAAAAATAATGAATGAAGCAAAATGTTGTTGAATTCAAGAGCATGTAATAAAGCAAAATTAGAAAATGTAAATTAGAAAAAAATACAGTATATATTGGAAAACATTATTGATATAAAGCTGTGAATAAACCCTGTGTATAAAAATTGTATCACTCACTGAGGTTGAGATGGTGACAGAGCGCCCCCTGCCTGCTGCTGCTGCTGTGCCTTCCTCTCAGTCAGCTAACACGTGTGGTGCGAGTCTGGCTTACATTTGGCTCTGGCGTACGTGGTTCGAGTCTACGGTGGTTGGCTTCGGTTTTAATCCGAGACCTTGGGTCAGATGTTAAAGCTAGCTGTTAAGTCTGTTTGGCTAACGCCGGACTTACGCTGTTCCGTCTGCATCGAGTGAGCGGTGCGCTTTTTTGGGGTATGCATTTTAACGCATGAAAGCTCGCACAGAGTTGACGTGCGCCGCAGCAGTTCATCCCAGATGCACTGCTGCTCCGTGACTGCGCCTATCATTTAGGCTCCGGCTCTATTTTTATATGCTGACTGAGTGCAAAAAATGTGCATAAATTGTGTCAAATAGTCTGTTTTTTGATGACTTCGGGCAAATAATTTTTTTTATGATTTTAAATGGTTAAGCAAGACTGTATTAGCAATTTACAAGTTTTATGTGTACCTGAAAAGTGTCTCACAATGAAAACAAGTAATTTTAGTTCATTTCAAGATAAAGATGTGAATTGTAGATATATGGTAATGGTGCAGGAAGTGACATCACACACAGGACCCCAAACAGATGTTATTAACAGCTGTGATGGACGAGACTCGCCTCATCCTCAACATTCAGAAACAAAAAGTAATTTTGATCCCAAAGCCCTCTTTACATTTACATTTATGAATTTAGCAGATGATTTTGTCCTAATGCAATTTGTTACACTTAAAAACTCATTTAAGTTGTATCAGCTGATCAACAAACCAAAGCAGGAAGACAATAAAGACAGAGGAGGATTTTTTTTTATAAAACATTTTTTATGGTAGGTGTTCCCTGAAGAGACAAGTTTTCAGTAGATTTCTGAATCAGGAGTTTGTTCCAGCAGCCATTGACAGTGAGAGAGATATCTGCTGAGATATCTTCTGCCTTTGTGGGACGGAACAACAAGTTCCTTCTCTGAGCGCAGGCTTCTGGAGGACATGTAGGAGTGGAGGAGCTTCTGGAGGACATGTAGGAGTGGAGGAGCTTCTGGAGAGCATGTAGGAATTGAGGAGCTTCTGGAGGACATGTAGGAGTGGAGGAGCTTCTGGAGGGCATGTAGGAGTGGAGGAGCTTCTGGAGGACATGTAGGAGTGGAGGAGCTTCTGGAGGGCATGTAGGAGTGGAGGAGCTTCTGGAGGACATGTAGGAGTGGAGGAGCTTCTGGAGGACATGTAGGAGTGGAGGAGCTTCTGGAGGACATGTAGGAGTGGAGGAGCTTCTGGAGGACATGTAGGAGTGGAGGAGCTTCTGGAGGACATGTAGGAGTGGAGGAGCTTCTGGAGGACATGTAGGAGTGGAGGAGCTTCTGGAGGACATGTAGGAGTGGAGGAGCTTCTGGAGGACATGTAGGAGTGGAGGAGCTTCTGGAGGACATGTAGGAGTGGAGGAGCTTCTGGAGAGCATGTAGGAATTGAGGAGCTTCTGGAGGACATGTAGGAGTGGAGGAGCTTCTGGAGGACATGTAGGAGTGGAGGAGCTTCTGGAGGACATGTAGGAGTGGAGGAGCTTCTGGAGGACATGTAGGAGTGGAGGAGCTTCTGGAGGACATGTAGGAGTGGAGGAGCTTCTGGAGGACATGTAGGAGTGGAGGAGCTTCTGGAGAGCATGTAGGAATTGAGGAGCTTCTGGAGGACATGTAGGAGTGGAGGAGCTTCTGGAGGGCATGTAGGAGTGGAGGAGCTTCTGGAGGACATGTAGGAGTGGAGGAGCTTCTGGAGGGCATGTAGGAGTGGAGGAGCTTCTGGAGGACATGTAGGAGTGGAGGAGCTTCTGGAGGACATGTAGGAGTGGAGGAGCTTCTGGAGGACATGTAGGAGTGGAGGAGCTTCTGGAGGACATGTAGGAGTGGAGGAGCTTCTGGAGGACATGTAGGAGTGGAGGAGCTTCTGGAGGACATGTAGGAGTGGAGGAGCTTCTGGAGAGCATGTAGGAATTGAGGAGCTTCTGGAGGACATGTAGGAGTGGAGGAGCTTCTGGAGGGCATGTAGGAGTGGAGGAGCTTCTGGAGGACATGTAGGAGTGGAGGAGCTTCTGGAGGGCATGTAGGAGTGGAGGAGCTTCTGGAGGACATGTAGGAGTGGAGGAGCTTCTGGAGGACATGTAGGAGTGGAGGAGCTTCTGGAGGACATGTAGGAGTGGAGGAGCTTCTGGAGGACATGTAGGAGTGGAGGAGCTTCTGGAGGACATGTAGGAGTGGAGGAGCTTCTGGAGGACATGTAGGAGTGGAGGAGCTTCTGGAGGACATGTAGGAGTGGAGGAGCTTCTGGAGGACATGTAGGAGTGGAGGAGCTTCTGGAGAGCATGTAGGAATTGAGGAGCTTCTGGAGGACATGTAGGAGTGGAGGAGCTTCTGGAGGACATGTAGGAGTGGAGGAGCTTCTGGAGGACATGTAGGAGTGGAGGAGCTTCTGGAGGACATGTAGGAGTGGAGGAGCTTCTGGAGGACATGTAGGAGTGGAGGAGCTTCTGGAGAGCATGTAGGAATTGAGGAGCTTCTGGAGGGCATGTCTGAGTGGAGGAGCTTCTGGAGGGCACGTTGGAGTGGAGGAGCTTCTGGAGGACATGTCGGAGTGGAGGAGCTTCTGGAGGACATGTAGGAGTGGAGGAGCTTCTGGAGGACATGTAGGAGTGGAGGAGCTTCTGGAGGACATGTAGGAGTGGAGGAGCTTCTGGAGGGCATGTAGGAGTGGAGGAGCTTCTGGAGGGCATGTAGGAGTGGAGGAGCTTCTGGAGGCCATGTAGGAGTGGAGGAGCTTCTGGAGAGCGTGTAGGAGTGCAGGAGCTTCTGGAGAGCATGTAGGAGTGTAGGAGCTTCTGGAGAGCATGTAGGAGTGTAGGAGCTTGTAAGGGTAAACAGGGCTGATTTGGAGATAGTTTTGTATGCCAGCATCAGTGATTTGAATTTAACACGTGCTGCGATGGGGAGCCAGTGAAGAGTGATGAAGAGGGGAGGAACATGAGCTCGCTTCAGATCCTTGAAGATAAGATGAGCTGCAGAGTTCTGGATCATCTGCAGATGTATGAGAGCGTTTGCTGGAGGTCCTGCTAGGAGATAGCGTTGCAGTAGTCCAGACGTGAGAGGACCAGAGCCTGAACCAGGAGTTGAGTTGCTCCTCAGTTAAGAAGGGCCTGTTAGCTGAGGACAGAGCTTGGGATCAAGTCACTGAAGGCAAACTATTCGTGTTTTTATGTGTTAATGAGAACTTGAGGTAACTGGAAGTTAGAGTAAAGTTAGAACAGATGTGGATAATGATGAATATAATGTTAATTTCAGTGCTTTTAATTACATCCATATTCTGTTGAGAACATTGCAAATGTAAAGGGATCTACAGTTTTATATGCTGAATATTTTCGAAATGTAATGGTAGTATGTGTATTTAAATTTTATAGCAAAAAATATTTTTTTGCATCAACAAAGCTTGTTATATTTAATAAGTACTGAATGCAAAAGAAGAGTTGAAATTAATCATGAAACTATTAAGTGTGTTAAAGCTTTAAACAAAGTCATATATGAGATTAATCAAGAAATGTATTACGAATCGCTCTTTACACATTGTTGGTCACTCCATCGACGCACGGCTGAAAACGTGTTCTGTGTGAAAGCTAAGGAGCTCCGAAGCTCTGCTCCCGCGATGCAGACGCGACACAGAGGCAATGTGAAACAGACGAGAGACGTCACCAGACGCGGCCCGGGTTCGGCCAGACCTGGCCCTTTCGTGTTCTGTACATCATTATGGCAGCTGTATGGACCAAACACACAAGTACACAAAGGTTTTGTGGGATCAGTTATTTTTCTCCTTACTCACGGAAGACATGGTGGAAGGTCACGTCCTGCTTTGGGAGACTTTAACATGTTTAGGAATGGTTTAAAAATTCCAATTTCCACATGGCAAGCTTTGCTGAGAACGATCACCAAATGAGGACTTTTATTCTAGCATACAACACTGATATATGTTTTATTTATTTTTATGGAGTTTTCTTTTCAATGCAGACACTAAAGCAAACTCATTTTTCGTCACATGTTAATCGACGTAAAGATCTATTCCTCACAATAAAACGATAACAAGTGTTTTTGTGAATCAGTTACAGAGGATCGAGAGGAGCACGATGATCACGACGAGCAGGACGAGGAGAAGATGAAGAACTCGGACGAGGTGAGAAGAAGACATTCTTCGAATAAACTGGAATTGAATTAATATCGATCGCTTTAGATCTGAGTCTCTGATCTTTGTTTAAAGTTTAAATCCATCAAACATAGACAGTGGGTTTGAAATGAAAGCTGTTTTTTTTTTTTTAGCAAACATGCAGTACCAAACATCATCACCGGGGTAGCAGCCAAAAGACCTGATCAAGTCAAACGCTATCAACAGATTTTAACACAGATTTTAGTTTGTATATTGAGCACACATTGTTTTTGATCATTTAAACTTTTCAACGTTTAACACATCGTGTCCTTAAGAGTCTCGTAATATTATTTAGTATTTTATAACGTATTGCCCCTAAGGTCGGATTGCACCATTCAAGTAGTTAAAGTAGAGAAAAAACAAGCTCAGAAGTCCCAGACTCTTGTTGATTCTTGTGCGTTCCATTTCCTGTCAGGGCACAGCTGGACAGGAAGTGACGGCATACGAGGAGATGTCCGCTCTGGTCAATTACGTCCAACCCAACAAATTCATCTCGTTCGAGAACGCCGCCAGTGAGTTCAGACCTTTCAATCTTTTGCCGATACACTTGTAAAATGCAACAAAAAAAAGTTGTTGTTGATTAACGGAAACCAAAAAATGACAAACAGATCACACTCACACAAACTGAGGTGAATTTATGACATTTTCCCTTTAAAAAAAAAATCACGTAGCACAGAGACATGGTGGCGCCAAGCACGGAAATTTAAAATTTGTGATTTTGTGGCTTGATGTGTGATTTTTTTGGATGGAAAATGTGTTAAATTCAACTCAAATTCAAAGTTTAAATGTAAAAAACACTCTCTTTTTTGCAGTGCGTGTAAATAATTAGCGCATCAGTATAAACAATAAAACACTTCCAACCAGATATTGTGCTGTTCAGAATATGCGTAAGATAGCCAGTAAGAAAAAGAGATAGATGGTTAATAATTTGGTACATTTTAAAATAAGTTACATAAATCATCATTAGTTAAATGCATTCATTTTGTTATAATATCTTCAATTTATAATCACTTACTGGTGCCTTAATTATTATTAATGAACAGAATTATTACTCGTTCACGTTTACGCATGAGATTTAAAAGCGTCTAAATAAAAAAAAGGAAAAGCACAGCACAGAGGGAATATTTAACATTGACATATTTAACATATTTAGGCATAAATATTCCTCACTTTAGATATCTAGCCGAATTAATCATGAGTTACAGGAGCTACTATCTCAGAATAACAAGATACTGCGAAAGTGCTTTCAAATAGTTTAATAATCATTTATTAAGACGTTCTTAGGATCTAATGGGTCACTTATAACTAACTTTTTAAATGAAAGTTTAGCTTTTAAACGATTAGCTGATCCTCAATTAAGCATGCAATAAATTATTAGAAGTAATAAAGTGCTAAAATTTAACTACTTACAAAACTATTAACACAGAAACAATGCTTTATAAATAACTCAAGAATTATTTGCTAACGCTTAAATAATGATTGAAAGTGTGTAAAATTATTCAAAGTGCTGTCAAAAATGCTGGTAGAAATATAATTAAACATTAATAATGAAATAACGATTAGTATAAATGATGTGCCCCCTAAAGTAAAAGTCATCACCTGATAATGACCTAATCTTGATTTTTTTATAGATGATTTACCAGCGACATTTTATTATAATCGCTTCCTCAGCTCATGATTGGTTAATTAATATTAAGTGCGGACTTTACATCAAGCGGAATATTGTTCTTAACTTAATATTATTTAATCATTAGTTGAATGTCTACAACAACATTTTAAAATTACCTCAATGTGTAAACAATGTGTTAATTGACAAACAGAAATTGAAACAGAAACAGAAATTTGACCTCGGGGAACATGCTTTTTTATTTTTCTATTTTTTTTTTACTGTTCTAGAATGAAGTGCAATAGCACTCCTCTACATTAGGGGGCAGTGGTGCTCTCATTGGCAGAGTGTGAAGTGTAGACAGGAAGTGTAGAAGACAGACGGAGAGAGAAGGAGATAAAGAGACAAACGAAAGTCTCCCGAAAGCTAAGACGAGGAAATATGACGCGTTTGTAGCGCTTGGCTTCACTGTGACTGCGGTGGGAGACGAGGAGAGACAGGTGTGCTTACTGAGTCTAAACATGTTGCAGCGGACAGCATGAAGCCAAATAAATGAAGGCGTCACTTAAAGACGTTACGCTCCAATCACGCTGATAAACCACTTGAGTTTTTTCAGCGAAAACGTGTCGAATATTGGCAGCAATCACGATCAGCCAAACAATGTTTATAGTTTTATTAAGGGTTTAATGTTTTTTACATTTCAGTTGCGCCTTAAATCTTTTCTGCTGCAGTTAAAAAAGCTATTCTTTGTCGTAAGTTGGTCCATATTTCTTTCTTTTTTCTCTCTTATACGTTAATAAGGATACTGTGTTATGCAGAGGTGTACTTATAACACATTTAAAGACAAATAATACTCTTTATAGTTGCGCGGGGGGCGCGAGATGATTATTTCTTCCTAGAGGGGGCGCTACAGAAAATAATTGAGAAAGTTAGAGAAACTTAAGTCATCTTGGCAGTGGTGGAACTCATGTGCGTGTTTCTTGATTAATACACACATTTACTCATCGTTAATTAATGGTTAGTTAATGCAGTAACTAATGATGGTTCATGTCACACTTAGGTGAAGGGTTACCAAAAATATGTCTTATTTATGAGTTTATATTTGGGATTTGCAGAGTTTTAATCATCTTGCTGTGGATGTCCGCGTGTGCATTATATCGCGCGTGTCTCTAACGCAAGGTTTTCTGTCTGACTGCAGAGAAAAACAAGAGTTACGTCATCTCGTCGTTCGTCGAAACCAAAGGAGAGAGTCTGATCGCTAAGAACGCCGTGGACTGGGTCGAGTATCCTTCACAGACGCAACAAATAAGGGTTTAACTCTCGTTCGGCTCTGTGGGACCCCTTTTCAGTTCCCATCAAAAGAAAAATTATACAAACAACTATTATTTGAAGCTGAGATTCACTGGTCTCGGTTAATTTTCTGTGAAAAACAACATCAGAACATATTTTTATGACCCACTCTGTATCTCTCTACACGTCTATATCACACACACGAGGTGTTCGCTCTCCTGGACCCGGGGCGTGTTTCAGAGTCAAAATAGTAGCTTCTGTACCTTTATTCTGTCTTCACACACAAATTTAAATCACACATAAACATATACATTTTAGTATACAATTCTATGTGTGAATTAAAAGCCCCAAAATGCAACGGGTCCGGCAGAACCACAAACCCTGCGAAAGTAACAATAATGAGAACAATACACATGGTTTAAACTCTAAATGTGAAGAAATAAAACAATAAATGAAGCATATTGGTGTTTAAATCACTTTTGTCCTGGCTAAAGTAAATAACTTTTAAGTAGTTTTACATAAAATGTTTTGATTGGGGTTCAAAATCAATGGTTCCAGCAGACCTCAAACACCGCCGGAGGAACAAAATATGAACAGCACTCGAGGGTTAAAGGTTACTGTTGTGATTTTGATTTCATGGAAAATGTGAGGCGAAGTTTCAGATGAATAGTTAAACTTCTTAAACGCTGTCATTTTGCACAAAACAGTGGCTTTATCCAATCATTTCTGCTTCAGATGGGGGCGGAGCTAAGATGAGTGACAGAAACAGGAGAGATATGGCGAGCTGTGTTTAAATATTTTTGTGTTTCACAGGTTAAAATGTGAAAATAGAATATTCTGATGCATGATATCTTTATTTTAACCAGTCTTAAAGACATTTAGAGGTATCTGCAATTCATAGCTCTAGTAAGAAAGTGAATTTGAGATCTCTAAGTAAACGTTTTAGATTTAATGAGAGAGTATAATTGGCTCGCCTCGCTGCCAGTTAACATTAACCAGGAAACAAAGCAAGCAGTTTTAAGGACAAAAAGTATAAAACTCACTTTAAACGTTGATGCGCAGGGATTTATGCTAACATACGCTTACACGTAATAAACTGTTTGGTCTGAAAAGGTGACTTTTGATTATTTAATATATTTTGTGTCACTGTTTCGTGAGCAGTTATGGCGAGCTGTCTTAAGATTTAAACCTATGAACCATAAAAATATTTAATGTATTTAGGATATTCTGACGAGTGATAACTATATTTCAACCAGTCATAAATACATTTGTAATTTAATAGCTTAGGTGAGAAAGTGAATTTGAGATCTCTAAATATAAGTTCTATGACTATATAAGGCTTACCACACTGCCAGTTAACATTACTCAACAAGGGGACCTCAAAGCAAGCAATTTTAAGGACAAAACGTGTAAAACTCGCTTTACTTAGTAAATATTGGTGCGCAGTAATTTACGTTAAAATTCGCTTACACGTAGTATACCGTAAACCTGAAAGCAACTCCCAATTTTGATGCAATCTTACTTGTATAACAAAAAAGACTTGTTTTATTTTCATTATACCAGCATCTAAACACCTTCCAAAAAGCGACTTATTATTTAATATGTCATTTTGTGCCGCTGTTTCCTGAGCGTACGCCTGCAGATACAACAAGCGGCAGCTGAGTCGCATCTATCCCAAAGGAACCCGCGTGGACTCCTCCAACTACAGCCCTCAGCCCTTCTGGAGCGCCGGGTGCCAGTTCGTGGCCCTCAACTACCAGACCATGGGTGAGAAGCACCGTATCTGCTGCTTTACATGAGAAACTATCCATCCGGCAGCTGTTGAAATAATTAGAGAAACAACTAGCTTACTGAGGACTGAATATAATGAGGTGTTCCGCTGGATTCCCGATCGTGAGGGAATAACAGGGAACGAGAGAACGGACGATGTGGCGAAACGAACAAACCCAGAGTCCTGCTGTCAACATCTTACACCACCAACAGAGCTGAAACTGAACGTAAACCATCAAGGAGTGAAACATCGGCAGCAAGAAGGGAACCAACAAACCGAAAACAAATCACATGAAATCTCTCCAGAGCTCAGCGTTTATCAAACAACTTCAGGAACCAGAAGAGATCATATATTATTAACCAGACGTCGAATCGGGCGCTCGAGATTAACTCATAGTTTTCTTCTTAAAAGTGAGGACGATGCCTTTATGTAGACGTCGCAAATGTTTTTTATCTGTTAAACACATCTTGATAGACTCTCCAGTTTATGATTCCACGAGGAGAAGAACCTGACTGGAGAAGATCTGAGAGAAGTCCACGCGAACCCAAAAGAGCTAAAACATTTTTTACTGAGGACAGACTTGAGCTAGGAATTGTAATTTAGTTTTAAAACAAGTATTTAATGATCCTTTGGGCTTTTAACACCCCCCACCAGTCACTCTCATCCCCAACACCGCCCCCCCCCCGTCCTACTCATACCACAAAACAAACACCCCCCACCATGTCCTCTCATCCACCAAACACATCCCCAGCCATTCACTCTCATCCGTCCAAAAAACACGACCCCACCAGTCACTCTCCATTACGCCAAACAACCCCACCAATCACTCTCCATCTGCCAAACCACCCACCAGTCACTCTCATCCACCAAACACCCCCACCAGCACTCTCCAATCCACCAAACATCACCCCCACAAGTCACTCACATCCACCAACACACCCCCACCAGTCACTCTCATCCACCAACACACCCCACCAGTCACTCTCATCCACCAAACACACCCCAACAGTCAATCTCATCCCCAAACATAAACAACACCCCACCAGTCACTCTCATCCACCAAACAACACCAACCAGTCACTCTCATCTGCCAAACACACCCCCCCACAAGTCACTCTCATCCACCAAACACACACCACCAGTCACTCTCATCTGGCCAACCCAAACCAACACCCCACCAGTCACCCTCTCCTCCCCAAACACACCCCACCCCACGCAGTCACTCTCATCGCCAACACCAACCCCCCACCAACTCACTCTCATCCCCAAACACACCCCACCCAGTCACTCTCATCCACCAACACACCCACCATCACCTCATCCCACCAACACACCCCACCAGTCACTCTCATCCACCAACACACCCCACCAAGTCACTCTCATCCCCCAAACACACCCCACCCGCCACTCTCATCCCAACACAAACCCCCCAGTCACTCTCATCTGCCAAACACACCAACCAGTCACTCATCATCCACCAACACACCCCACCAGTCACTCTCATCCACAAAACACCCCCACCAGTCACTCTCATCCCCCAAACCCACCCCAACCAGTCACTCTCATCCACCAACAACACAACCCCACCAGTCACTCTCATCTGCCAAACCAAACACCCCCCACCAGTCACTCTCATCCACAAACAACACCCCCACCAGTCACTCTCATCCACCAAACACACCCCACCAGTCACTCTCATCCCCAAACACACCCCACCAGTCTCTCATCCACCAAACCACCCCACCAGTCACTCTCATCCAACACCCCCCCACCATTCACTCTCATCCACCAAACACACCCCACCATCACTCTCATCTCCCCAAACACACCCCACCAGTCCACTCACATCCACCAAACACACCCCACCCACCAGTCACTCTCATCCACCAAACACACCCCCACCAGTCACTCACATCCCCAAAACACACCCACCATCACTCTCATCCCCAAACACCCCCACCACCCACTCTCACCCCCCCAACACACCCCACCAGTCACTCTCATCCACCAACAAACACACCCACCCCACCAGTCACTCTCATCCATCCCAAAACCACCCCACCAGTCACTCACATCCCCAAACACACCCCACCAGTCACCTCACTCCACCAAACACACCCCCCAGTCACTCTCATCCACCAACACACCCCACCAGTCACTCTCATCCACCAAACACACCCCACCAGTCCTCTCATCCCCAAACAACCCCACCATCCCACGCTCATCCACCAACACACCCTCACCAGTCATCTCATCCACCAAACACCCCCCACCATTCCCGCCATCCACCAACACACCCCCACCAGTCACTCTCATCCCCAACACAACCCCCCACCAGTCACTCTCATCCACCAACACACCCCACCATCCACCTCAATACCACACAACCAGCACCCCCACCAGTCACTCTCATCCCCCAAACACACCCCACCAGTCACTCTCATCTGCCAAACACCCCCCCACCAGTCCTCTCATCCACCAAACACAACCCCACCAGTCACTCTCAATCCACCAAACACCCCCACCAGAGTCACCTCACATCCACCAAACACAAACACACCACCCCACCAGTCACTCCATCCCCCAAACACACCACATCAGTCACTCACAACTCCACCAAACATCCCCCACCACTCAGTCTCATCCACCAAACCACCCCCCCAGTCCTCTCATCCACCAACACAACCCCACCATTCACTCTCATCTGCCAACACCCCCCACCATTCCACTCCATCCACCAAAACTCACCCCACAGTCACTCTCATCCACCAAACCCCCCCACCATTCACTCTCATCCACCAACACACCCCACCAGTCATCTCATCCACCAACACACACCCACCGTCACTCTCATCCACCAAACACACCCACCAGTCACTCTCATCCGCCAACAACACCCCCCACCAGTCCACTCTCATCCCACCAACACACCCCCACCAGTCCCCAACTCTCATCCACCAAACACCCCCACCATCACTCACACACATCCACCAAAACACACCCCACCAGTCACTCTCATCCATCCACCAACAAAACCACCACCAGTCACTCTCATCCACCAAACACACCCCACCAGTCACTCTCACTCACCAAACACACCCCACCAGTCACTCTCATCCACCAAACACACCCCACAGTCACTCTCCATCCACCAAACAAAACCACCCCCCCAGCCACATCTCATCCACCAAACACCCCACACCAGTCACTCTCACTCCACCAAACCCCCCCAACCAAAAAAGTCACTCGATCCCACCAACACAAACACCCACCATCCTCTCATCCCCACCACCCCCACCATCTCTCTCATCCCCAAACACACCCACCAGTCACTCTCATCTGCCAAACACCACCCCACCAGTCACTCTCATCCCACAAAACACACACCCCACCAGTCACACACAT
This sequence comes from Danionella dracula, assembly GCA_900490495.1. Taxonomy (NCBI): domain Eukaryota; kingdom Metazoa; phylum Chordata; class Actinopteri; order Cypriniformes; family Danionidae; genus Danionella; species Danionella dracula. The sequence goes on from UELW01000904.1 coordinate 23,939, forward strand.
CCACCAACACCCCCCCCAGTCCACCACACCACCACCAAACAACCCCCACCCAGTCACTCTCATCCACCAACACACCCCCACCGTCACTCTCATCCCCCAAAACACACCCCACCAGTCACTCTCATCCACCAAACACCCCACCAGTCCTCTCATCCGCCAACACACCCCACCATCATCTCATCCCCAACACCCCCCACCATTCACTCCTCCTCCACCAACACACCCCACCAGTCACAATCTCATCCACCAAACACACCCCACCAGTCCCACTCTCATCCACCAAACACAACACCCACCAGTCACTCTCATCCGCCAACAACCCCCACCAGATCACCTCTCATCCACCAACACACCCCACCATCATCTCACTCAACCACAAAACCCCCCCACCAGTCCACTCTCATCCACCAAACAACCCCACCAAAAGTCACTCACACTCCACCAAAACACACCCCCACCAGTCACTCTCATCCACCAAACACACCCCACCAGTCACTCTCATCCCCAAACCCCCCCAGTCCTCATCCTCCACACTCTCATCCCCAAACAACCCCCCACCATCACTCTCATCTCCAAACACACCCCCACCAGTCACTCTCATCTCACCAAACACAACCCCACCCCTCCTCTCATCCACCAAACACCCCCCACCAGTCACTCACACATCCACCAAACACACACCCACCAGTCACTCTCATCCACCAAACACCCCACACACAGTCACTCACCACAAACAACCCCCACCACGTCTCACTCAATCCCAAACACACCCCACCAGTCACCTCATCCACAAACACCCCCCACCATCACTCTCATCTGCCAAACACCCCCCACCCAGTCATCTCATCCACCAAAACCACCCCCACCAGTCACTCTCATCCACCAAACAAACCAAACACACCCCCCAGTCACTCTCCATCCACCAAACACACCCCACCAGTCACTCTCATCCCCAAACACACCCACCAGTCCTCTCATCCACCACACACCCCCACCATTCCACCTCATCCCCAACAACCCCCCACCGTCACTCTCATCCCCAAACACACCCCACCATGTCACTCCATCCACCAACG
>UELW01000902.1:0-30568 GCA_900490495.1 Danionella dracula
CTGCCAAAACAATAAACAGAAGGACAAGCTTTTGAATAAACTCTAGCTCTGTGTTGAGTTTCCACACTGCAGAAGAATAACGCATGCAGTGATGTAGAACGGCCTCCTTCAATCAAAGCAATGCATAAATCAACACCTTTTAGAACATTTTAGTATGCAAATGAAATGATAGTTGTGTATTTAGAACGTTCCGGTTATTTTATTTGGTCAGAAATGGAGGTTTTTAGTTTCACTACTAACCCTTATATTCCACTTATATGTCATTAAGTGACATATAAAATTTTCAACATATATGTGAGACATGTTAAACATATTTTCAAAGCGCATTTATAAACTAAAATACTTTGTTTCACAACAAAATTGGTTTAAACCGGGCTAAATATAAGTATATTACTGGTCAGTTTAAATCCATATTTTTCTCATAATTTACAATCCTTATGGTAGCTTTATGTGGTAGTTCTATTTCCACCGCGTAGAATTATCCAATAGGAATCCCTATCTCACTCTTAATCTGCATTAGGCCTTTGAGAAGCTGCTCGGAAACATCTGTTAAAAATGCGCTATACAAAAACACTTTAATTGATTGACATGCAATATATATTTTTTATTTTCATTAAAAAAGGGCCACAATAGAATATTTCAACAAGTTTTTAACATATACATTTATATATAGCTAAAAAATATTTTAAAATAAAGAGAAAGGTAGACCCATAGATTGAAATATATCAGCAATACATATATTTCCATGTATTTAAATATATTAAACTAATTAGTAGTTACGGACATTTTATACAGACATTTTACACGTGAATATACTTTTTGAAAGTATATATAGTATATGTTAAAAACACCAATAAATGTTTGATTTCAGCCACTTGTAATATTTTTTCCCAAATATTACAAAATGTTTTCAGAAAAAAAATTGACAGGTGGAGGGTTTTATGATGAGTTTAAAAAACTTTCTCACAAATCTGGCAACCCTGCTGTCATGCTTTAGGTTAGGTAGCTCGATGTTTAATATTCTGTTTCTCAATATTCAGCGTATCTTCAAGGCTTAAGGCATTTCCTGCATGTTTTATAGTTCCCTCATTAAAAACATGCCTCGAGTCATATTCAGATTGACTCATGCATGTTTATGCAGTCCTGTTTTCATTTTCTGGGAGCTCAAAATGACTCAATGACTGTAGTTACGCCCATTGGTCGAAGCACTGCCCACTAGCCAATCAGATGAAGAGCTAATGGAGCTCATCTCAATGAAGAACGTACATAGTGACTGACTTGCAGAGCCGCTTTGATAAACAATGAAAAGAAAGAGTGTTTTTGGATGTCCCAAACCAAAAGTGTTTTTCAAAACAACAACATAAAAAACAACGTGTTAAAAAAAACCCAATTCTAAATGAACATTTCACCCAAGGCAGACAGGGATCCTACCATTTGAGAAACTAAAGCTCCGGACAACATCCTGGAGTTTGTTCCAGAGCTTCGCGGCTCAATATGAGAACGCTTTTCCCCTTGAACCAAAGACGTCATAAAGACGTGATATGAACATCTGTTAGTCAACTCTTGCTCCAGAACTCCATCCAGTCAGGTAAAGAGTCTCGGTCATCTTTGATTCTACAGTCTTTTGATGCTCACATCAGCTCCATCACCTGCACAGCGTTCTTCTACATTAGAAACATTCACTGTCTTCGTCCGTCTCTCGCCAGAAATCTACTGCTGTTCCAGTTTACTCTCGCATTTAGACTTCTGCAATGCTCCACTGTTTAACTTTCCTGCTAAATCTCTTTATGAACTACAATTCATTCAAAATGCCGCTGCCAGATTGACCACACGGACACCGTACGCTGAGCGCATCACTCCAGTGTTGCAACACCTCCACTGGTTACCTATAAAACACCGGATTCATTTCAAAGTGCTCTTGCTAACACACAAATCTCTCCATAGACTAGCTCCATCTTATCTGACTGAACTCATCTCTACTCGTACAGCCGTCCGTCCCTTAGAACCGTACCCAAACCCTCGAGATCATCGCTGGGTTCTTGTGCTTTTAGTTCCGCTGCCCCCTCCTCTGGAACAAACTGCCTCCGGACGTACGGAATAGTTCTGATATCGATCAATTTAAAGAGATTTTTCTTTTTAGACAGGTCTACAGTGTCTAGCTTTATGTTCTTTGATGTTTTACCTCCTTGGTTTTGTTACTGTTGCTAATCTTGCTACTGTTGTTTTATTACTAATGTTTCCTCGCACAGTGACCTTGAGTACCTAGAAAGGTGCCTCTAATTAAAATGCATTATTATAATTTTTATTATTATTATTAAGGTTACTTGTTTGGTGGGATGTAGTGCAGAACCCTGTGCAATGTAGAGGACAATAAAATCAACCAAAGGAAAAGTACCTCCACAGTGACTTGGAAGAGGCTGCGACAAACGAAAGCGTTTGGCTCGGAGCTTTTCAAATTGATGGCCAGACTGTGAAACTGTCTGCGCGAGTAAATGTTGAAGAGATGGGAAGCAGCGCCGGTGCATTCAGAGCCAAAGGCAAGAAAGCAGAATGAAGGTGCCACTCACAAACCGTACAGTAAAAGCTGCACTAAAGAAAAAGTCCTCGTGTCACAGCCAGATCAATACCTGCAGACAACAGCAGCAGAGCTCCAGCTAGAACGAAGAGCGCTGAGAGACGGAGAGACTTTTAACAACAGGAGCCGTACAAGCCAAGCTTTAGAGCTTGAGAGAGAGAGAGAAAGAGAGATGAGAACAAATGACAGAGAGCAAACCAACAGTGAAGTAAAAGCAGCCTGAAGGACTCTGAAAACAGAGAACAGGTGAGTGCTGCCGAGGCGTCTAGCCTCACTTCTAGCTTATGTCTACACCCGAGGAGTAAGCTCCGAGAACTTTTTCAGTCCATGTGAACGGAACATTCCGAAAAGCATTATTGAAGTAACAGGAAAAAAAAAACATTTTAACTTAACTTAAATCATATGATCTGGGCTTATTCAGTTTTTAAACAAAACAAATGTACGCCTGCTTAACAAAATATGTTTAAAAGAAATTTGAAGAGAGATGGAGGAGATGAAGAGAAAGAGAAGGGGAGAAATGAAGTGAGGAAGATAAGTAGAGGAAAATAAAAATGACGGAGTGACAGAGAATACAGGAGAAAGAGAGAGAAATAGGGGAAAGAGTGAGACAGAAACAGAGAGACAAAGGCAGCAGAGAAATAGAAATGGAAGAGAGAAAGAGAGAGGAAGATAAGTAGAGGAGAGAGAGAGTGACGGAGACAGAGAAATAGAGGAAAAGAGAGAGAGAGAGAGAGAGAGGAGAGAGAATTAGAAAGGGAGAAAAAGAGTGATGAAGACAAATAGAGAATGGAAATAGAGGAGAAAGAGAGTGACAGAGTAAGAGATAGAAAGAGGGTAGAGAGAAGAGAGAACAATAGAGCAGAGAGAGACAAACCGTGAGAGAGAGAGAAAATGAATAGAGAATAGAAAGGTAGAGGAAGAGAAATAAAGGGGAGAGCCAGAGAGAAATAGAGGAAAGAGAAAAACAGAAAGTGAGAGACTAATAAACAGAGGGAGAAAAGAGAGAAGGGGAGAAAGAGAGGAAGATAAATAGAGAAGAGTGAAAGAGAGAGAGAGAGGGTAGAGGAAAAAGAGAGAAAAAGAATGTTTATTGGCAGGAGTGCAGCACACACACAGAGTTTGTTGTGGAACAGAGGTACTCTCCAGAGTTGGTACAAAAAAACAACACAATAATGTTCACAGTAACACAGGTTATAAAAGTAAATTAAAAAGTAAAGTAAATTGCTGAAGTTAATTAAATAATATAGTGATATTCTAGAAATAGAAGTAGTAGAAATTTAAAGTAATAGAACTATAACTATAGCAGTCTTAAGGCGCTTAAGTGAAGCGCATTGGAGGTGATGTGCAGAGCAAAGCGTAACGTAAAAGTAAAGTGCAGCAACAGAACAACAGAACGTAGAGCGGCTGGAAATGTGCAAAGAGTCCACATCAGAGTCCTGCTGCTTAGTGCAATATTTAGAGGAAATATTCGAGAGTGTTGGTGGAGAAATGATGGGTTCAGGAGCTGATGGAGGGAGGAAGCAGTGTTTGGCTCTCCTGGCGTTTGGGGCTCTGAAGCGCCGGCCGGAGGGTAAGAGCTGGAAGAGCTGGTTCCTCTGTGAGCAGCATCCAGAGAGGTTTTCAGAGTCCTCATCCTCGTTCTGGAGGTGTACAGTTCTTAGAGAGAGGGTATAGAAGCTCCAGTGATCTGTCCAGCAGTCCGAACTGTCCTCTGGAGTCTCTGGATGTCTGATTTGGATGCTGAGCTAAACCACACAGTGATGGACTCTGTGCACCTCCATCACTGTTTGGAGAGAGAAGCGAACAGTGAGAGAGAACTAAAAGAAAGGGAGAGCGAGAGAAATTGAATAGGGTAGAAAGGCAGAGAAAGAAAAATAGAGGAGTTAGAGAAGAGACAGAGAGGGGGATGGAGACAGATAGGACAGGGAAAAGATGGGCAGATGTTAGAATAGAGAGATACGTGAACAGGGAGAGAGAGAGAGACTTTGAAAGAGAGGAAAATAAAAATGGACAGATGTGAAAGTGAAGATAGATGAAAGAGAAAAGAACAGGAAAAGAGAGATATTGAGAGAAAGTTAAAAAGATAAAGATAGAAAACAAATCGAAGGAGACAAAGAGATGGACACGCAACAAAAAAGATGGATGAATAAGAAGCTATGGACAGAAATAAAAAGATGGAGGGCGATAGAGTTATATCAATGGATTGTTCTAGATCTTTAAAGATTTCTTCTCGATAAACACATCATTCACCAGCAAACCAGCTCAGCCTCTCTCTCTCTTTCTCTCTCGCTCTGGCAGCGAGGGCTCTGGTTTTCTCAGATTGCTGGTGTTCTTCTGTAAATAAACAAGTCAGCGTGTTGTTGATGTGGATGTGTTTGTTAATTGGAGACCAGAATGTACTTTTGTGACTATTTACAAATTTTTTTTTTTACAGTAAATTGTTACACATTTTTTCATCTAATATGAGCCTTCTCTGATTGAAATACCAGACCCGTCTCGCTTGATGGATCTGTCCATCCACCCACACACACTCTCAGGCAGCGCTAAAGACCACAAAGACAGAACGAGAGAGAGGGGGAGACAGAGAGAGAGAGAGGAGCGACAGGAGAGAGAGAGAGAGAGAGAGAGAGGGAGGGAGGGGAGATGAAAAAAAAAAACACAATTTTTGTGGTGAGGGAGGGGGAAAGACTCCCACACAGCATTTGAAAGAGGAGCAATGCTTTTTTTCTCTCGACAGTCCTTTTTTCCCTTTAAATCCATTAACCCTGCCAGTTTTTGCCATAGAGAGAGAGAGAGAGCGAGAGCGAGAGAGCTAGAGAGAGAGCTAGAACAAACCAAATAGTGTAAATAAAAATTATCTCTTGGTCTCCCCTTTTTGGTCTTTGTTCCATTATTTTATTTACCACCACCCCCCCCATAATATCTCTCTCTCTCTCTCTCTCATCCGGGGGTACTCCAATCCTAGTTGCATCATCCACCCCCCCATATATCTCTCTCGCTCTCTCTCTCTCTCTAATCCGGGGGTACTCCAATCCTAGTTGCATCATCCACCCCCCCATATATCTCTCTCGCTCTCTCTCTCTCTCTAATCCGGGGGTACTCCAATCCTAGTTGCATCATCCACCCCCCCATATATATCTCTCTCTCTCATCCGGGGGTACTCCAATCCTAGTTGCATCATCCACCCCCCCATATATCTCTCTCGCTCTCTCTCTCTCTCTAATCCGGGGGTACTCCAATCCTAGTTGCATCATCCACCCCCCCATATATATCTCTCTCTCTCTCTCTCATCCGGGGGTACTCCAATCCTAGTTGCATCATCCACCCCCCCATATATCTCTCTCACTCTCTCTCTCTCTCTAATCCGGGGGTACTCCAATCCTAGTTGCATCATCCACCCCCCATATATCTCTCTCGCTCTCTCTCTCTCTCTCTCTCTAATCCGGGGGTACTCCAATCCTAGTTGCATCATCCACCCCCCCATATATATCTCTCTCTCTCTCTCTAATCCGGGGGTACTCCAATCCTAGTTGCATCATCCACCCCCCCATATATCTCTCTCGCTCTCTCTCTCTCTAATCCGGGGGTACTCCAATCCTAGTTGCATCATCCACCCCCCCATATATCTCTCTCGCTCTCTCTCTCTCTCTAATCCAGGGGTACTCCAATCCTAGTTGCATCATCCACCCCCCCATATATCTCTCTCGCTCTCTCTCTCTCTCTAATCCGGGGGTACTCCAATCCTAGTTGCATCATCCACCCCCCCCATATATCTCTCTCGCTCTCTCTCTCTCTAATCCGGGGGTACTCCAATCCTAGTTGCATCATCCACCCCCCATATATCTCTCTCGCTCTCTCTCTCTCTCTAATCCGGGGGTACTCCAATCCTAGTTGCATCATCCACCCCCCCATATATCTCTCTCGCTCTCTCTCTCTCTAATCCGGGGGTACTCCAATCCTAGTTGCATCATCCACCCCCCCATATATCTCTCTCGCTCTCTCTCTCTCTCTAATCCGGGGGTACTCCAATCCTAGTTGCATCATCCACCCCCCCATATATCTCTCTCGCTCTCTCTCTCTCTCTAATCCGGGGGTACTCCAATCCTAGTTGCATCATCCACCCCCCATATCTCTCTCTCTCTCTCTCTCTCTAATCCGGGGGTACTCCAATCCTAGTTGCATCATCCACCCCCCCATATCTCTCTCTCGCTCTCTCTCTCTCTAATCCGGGGGTACTCCAATCCTAGTTGCATCATCCACCCCCCCCATATATCTCTCTCGCTCTCTCTCTCTCTCTAATCCGGGGGTACTCCAATCCTAGTTGCATCATCCACCCCCCCATATATCTCTCTCGCTCTCTCTCTCTCTCTCTAATCCGGGGGTACTCCAATCCTAGTTGCATCATCCACCCCCCCCATATATCTCTCTCGCTCTCTCTCTCTCTAATCCGGGGGTACTCCAATCCTAGTTGCATCATCCACCCCCCCATATATCTCTCTCGCTCTCTCTCTCTCTCTAATCCGGGGGTACTCCAATCCTAGTTGCATTATGTGATGCTACATCGCAGGTCAAAGTTGATTAGAGCTCAAGTTTTCATTGGAATGCAATCAAGGCTGGCTCGGACCAAAAAAACTAAAAAAGGCCCTGGTATTTTTGACCATTGTGGCCCACCATGATTATTTACAAGATGTGCGATGGCACGTACGACGATTACTGAGGAACAGGTTTACTGTCATTCATTTAGTCTATTTTCTTTCATTTTATAGTGTGTTGATGCATTAAGAAAACACATTGTAGCTAATTGTTTTACATTTGCAATAAAGTGCACTTTCTGATTGAAGTTACTATTTCAAATTATACATGTTCTAATGATCTGATATCAAATTAAAAGGATGTAAACTTTTTAAAATTGTACTAATACATATTTGTTTTTATCCCTGCACACCTACAAAATAATGCACACCTACAAAATAATGCTTAACTTAATTCAGTGTGAAAATAAAGTTATCTCTCTCCTTTGTGTCATTTTTCAGGTGCTCTCTCAATAAGCATGAGAACTTTCAAAAGTTTTAATATTATGATGAGTGTGAGGCTGTGTTTATATGAACTCGATCTACGTTCAGATATGAATCTTGGATATTTCATCATCAAGTGTTTACCTCAGCAGTCAGCGGTCACGTTATTAGTAAGAGTAGCATGAAATTGGGCTGTTAAAGGCATCAATCTTGTTTCAATTCTGAATGTCTGTTTTAAAACAGTTAATTTGGGGTGAAAACTATTATCACAAACGTACCGAAACATCTTTCTTCAATCCAGCTGCAGATATTAGCGATATATTAACTTTGGAGCATAATCTTCAATTGGGACAGGCACATGCAAGTCTGAGAGCAGAGAATGAGCATGAGTGGCTCCACATTTAATACACAAGTGTATTTACCTGTGCAGGATTATTGCTGATATGTTTTTGACACTGGTCGTGTGATTAAACATGGAACCCGCCTGCTTTCAGAAACGAGTAACTCATTAAGAGGCCGGTGCGACTGACAGATTTATAAACTTGGTCAATGGCGTGAGGGAGGGGCCTTTGATTTCATTGGACTAGCCTATTGTCCAGTAGAAAAATCAACCAATGGGCCACGATATATATGCCGTCGTCATGGCCGATAAAATCATTATTTTTGTTTGTTTTTTATAACCAGCCCAAAAAATGTGCGTCGCACATAGGCATTGTCATCTGGTTTCTGCAATGCTTCAAGTAATTTCATTCAAGTTCATGAAGTTTTTCCCATCCAAAAGACTACAAATCTCAAAATATCTGGAATTGTCTCCATCTTTCTTGCTCTTAAATGACGCATTCAGAACAAGGTGAGAACTTGCCCGGTTAGCGAGTGATTCACAAGGTAAGTCAATATGGAATCAGCACAGAGAAAGTGGAGCAGGTCTTTTTTTGTTTACTCGTACCAAACCAACAGCCAGATGTGAGACTGCACCAATTATTTTGGGCTGGAATTGCATACACATGCATCATCTCCTTCTGATTATACAAGTAGGTGTGTCATCTCAGGTCAGGAACAAAGGAGTTCTCCTCGACCCTGATCTCTACATGATTAAACAGGGGAACATGGTGGTCAGGAATGGTTTTTGGCAGCTAAAAATGTGGGGGATTGGTTAAGGGAAGGAAACTGCTCGAGTACAGAACAATAAAATTGTTCCCAGTGTGAAAGGATCATTAAACGCCTAATAAAGGCAGTTGAAGGTTCAAGTAGTTATATATTATAAGTAAAATCTTCCCGATTGCTCAAAAGGGATATGCCATAAAGATATGTTTTGTGTTTGGGTGAAACACATATTTCCTCTGTTTAAGTACAAACCTGTCAGGCGCGGAGGCCAAAAGAGGAATGCTGACCCCAAATGCGTGACAGTCTTTAAATAAAAATGTATTCAATAAACAAATAACAAGCCCAGGGAAGGTAGGGCAAACAAACAAAACCCCCACGAGGGGGAAAACAACAAATAAGATACAAACTGAAAACTAGGCAAAACAGAAAGACAAAATTACAGCACAAGAGCAAACACTAACAGGAGCACTACCAACAGGAGCACCACCAACAGGAGCAAACACCAACAGGAGAACCACCAACAGGAGCACCACCAACAGGAGAACCACCAACAGGAGAACCACCAACAGGAGCAAACACTAACAGGAGAACCACCAACAGGAGCACCACCAACAGGAGAAAACACTAACAGGAGCACCACCAACAGGAGCACCACCAACAGGAGAACCACCAACAGGAGCAAACACTAACAGGAGCACCACCAACAGGAGAACCACCAACAGGAGCAAACACTAACAGGAGAACCACCAACAGGAGCACCACCAACAGGAGAACCACCAACAGGAGAACCACCAACAGGAGCACCACCAACAGGAGAACCACCAACAGGAGCAAACACTAACAGGAGAACCACCAACAGGAGCACCACCAACAGGAGAAAACACTAACAGGAGCACCACCAACAGGAGAACCACCAACAGGAGCAAACACTAACAGGAGCACCACCAACAGGAGAACCACCAACAGGAGCAAACACTAACAGGAGAACCACCAACAGGAGCACCACCAACAGGAGAACCACCAACAGGAGAACCACCAACAGGAGCACCACCAACAGGAGAACCACCAACAGGAGAACCACCAACAGGAGCAAACACTAACAGGAGAACCACCAACAGGAGCACCACCAACAGGAGCAAACACTAACAGGAGCACCACCAACAGGAGAACCACCAACAGGAGCAAACACTAACAGGAGAACCACCAACAGGAGCACCACCAACAGGAGAAAACACTAACAGGAGCACCACCAACAGGAGCACCACCAACAGGAGAACCACCAACAGGAGAACCACCAACAGGAGAACCACCAACAGGAGCAAACACTAACAGGAGCACCACCAACAGGAGAACCGCAAAGGGTAATGAACCACAACCAAAAGAAAACTGTAGGAAGCTTATAAAGGGAAACCAATCAAACATAACGAGAGAAACCACAGATGAAAGCTCTGAAAGCAACTGAAAGCTCTAACTAGAGAATGAGAAGGGCGGGGAACTGGGAAGGACGGGGAAAGGTAGAAAAAAACTAGACCATGTGCAAAAACAAACTAAACAAATCAAAGATGGCCACCGTCAGTCACATGACCTGAGCCGTGTGGCTGGAGGAGGCAAAACAAAATAAAAGAGAGATAACTGAAAGCATGGTAAAACCAAAACTGAGGGAAGGACCGTCAGTGATCTGAGCCCTGGCGACAAAGACCTACAAACAAGAAACTTGGCAGATCCTGATAAAACCAGTTTCAGTGTTGATAAACCTCCCATTTCATTCAAAGACTGTCTTTGTAGGAAATTGGTCAAATTCAACAGAACTTCAAGAACGTCTTTTTCACAGTGCCAAAATAAAGAGGTACAGTTGACCAAAAAAGCCATAATTATCTTTTTCCCTAAATTAAGCAGCTCTAATTCATACTTATTTCCATTTTTACTTTTAAATAGAAGAAACTAGTGTACCTGAGGTGAATGAAAATCTAAGAACACCGTGTTCATTTCAAGGTATGCATAAGGTTTCCAATTCCAGACCATCCAGAAGACTGGGTGCTCCACTGAGATTGCTCTAGCATCTCTAGCCAGGACAAATAAACTCTGGATTGGTCCACCACTGAAGTCTGAACGTCTTAGCTTTGATTACAGCTGAGGCACTGACAGGAGGTGACAAGCAGCAATGAGAGACAGAAAGAGAACCGTGTAGAGAGGAAGATGAATTGCATGGTGGAAAGTTTGTCGATATGTTTGCTCAACTCTGAATCATCAGACTATGCGCTTGGAGAGTGATGCAGCTGCTGTTTCTATCTAGTTGATTCTAATAAATGTTCTTGACTGGAAATGTTCAGAAGTTACGTCAAAGTTAATTTCCATAATTAAAGTTACATGCAACCAGTGGTGGGCAGTAAATGTAATTTGTTGCTGTATTTTAACTCTTTCAAGTATCTGTACTTTACTGAAGTGTTTTATTTTAAGGAGATTTTTTACTTTAACTTCACAGCATTTCAAAGTGAGATATCTTTCATTTGAATATAAGATATTTCTTACATTGAACAACTTATTTATGAGTGGATAAAAAATGTAATTATTCGAGCATGCGCGAGCCACCAATCAGGGTACGGCGCGCTCTGTTTTGAATCGTTTTGGTTGCTCTTGGTGGAATCTACTGGAATCTGTCAGTTCAACAGCAGCTTTTTTGAGATCGCTCTGCCTTAATAAATGATGGAAGAAACTCCTAACTATTCATTTCTTCATCACCTGCGACCTTATCTATAATATAATTTTTGACCTATTGTAAATCTACTTTAACTCAAGGTCTTTGGTTGAGTACTTTGTCCACCACTGCATGCAATAACCATCTGAAAGCAGTGTTTAGTGTATATCTAGTCTCAGCCACAAGCGCCGGTCAAACTAGCTTTTCCTCTCAGATGGCCATCGAATGGGTGTGCGGCAACGAAGACCCAGTCCACCAGGCAGCATGTTCACCAGGTGGAAAGATGGCGCAGTGGTGGAGTTGGTCGTTCTGTAACTGGAAGGTTGGTGGTTCGATCCCCGCTAGGGCCATTCTGCCGTTGTGGCCCATTGCCCAGTATGGATGTGTGTGACTGGTGGGGTGTGTTTGGTGGATGTGTGTGACTGGTGGGGTGTGTTTGGTGGATGTGAGTGACTGGTGGGGTGTGTTTGGTGGATGAGTGTGACTGGTGGAGTGTGTTTGGTGGATGTGTGTGACTGGTGGAGTGTGTTTGGTGGATGTGTGTGACTGGTGGAGGGTGTTTGGTGGTGGTCAGGAGGTTGTAGGCGCAGAATGGCAGGTACGTCCTGTCAGACTGCTCCAGGGCAGCTGAGGGCTACCAAGGTAGCTTATCACCACCAGAGAGTGAACGTGGAGTGAATGAATAATGCTCTGATAATTGTAATGCGTCTTTGAGTGTCTTGAAAAGCGCTAAATAAATTGAAGGCATTACTATTATTATTATTAACAGGGTTCTCACATCAAGTCCTAAAAAAAAAAACCTTGCTTTAAAACAAGATTTCATTAAGCTCGTGCTCTCACCTCTCCAATCCATCTCTTTGTAGCTCCATCATATGAGGTCAAAGTTAAATTCAGCTCAACTTTCATCCAAGCGGAATCGGAAATCCCTCCGCATCCCTCCGGAACTTCCAGCTTTGCACCATTGTATGCGTCGTTTTCATAGTGTGACTGCGGCATCAGACTTCACACCAGTGGAACGAAAGCTAAATGTCTCTGGTTCTCAATTCAAATAGCAAAGGTGGAATCACACAATTTGGCTCAAACATGACTCTCAGTACTCGCAAACAAGCTTCGTGAACTTCTACAATCAGCGCACCAAATAATTTGGATACGGAAACTATTAAATCTCACCCAAAAATTACTCCCGAGTCACAAAAACAACATTGTGTATCCAAAGATCCATTGAAACAAATAACAAATGAGGAGGAATCTAACAATACAGTTCAGTGCACAATGTTTCAGAAATTTTCAAAGGTCCGGTAATATATGCAACGCAGAAAAAATACATCGAAAAAAATAATAAAAGAAAAACAAACTAAGTCAGTAATCCATGCTTGCCATCTAAAGCCAAATAAATTTTTAGCGATCTCTCCTTCATCTTATCTCTTTTCTCCCAAACTCTTTTACATTTTCGTACTTTTACCCTTTATACAGTTGGAATGAGTTATATACCACTGACTTAAAAATTTCACACAATGTTTTGACTCGCTACAATTGGCCACAATACCCAAGATCCCCTTTAGCTTCAGGGTATGCAACGTCACATGACAGGTTAATTAGACCAATAGACTAATTCAGACGTTACCTAATTAATAAAAAGAAGTAAAGAAGAAGTCTCCTTTTCAAAACTAAAACTCCCTATCCTCAACGATCACGCTATGACAGCCGGACGGGAACTGTTTAATGTTCTAAATAACATCAATATGTTTAGTTTTGTTATTTCCTGAGATACAAACCCTTGTCTGCAAAGAGAGCGATGGATTCTACTCAGCACGTGCACATCAATCTGAGGCGGGCACTGATGGGGTACCAGTGTGTAGCTGAAGAAATATAAGCAGAAAATAAGCAGAAATGAGGGTATAAATAAAACACGAGATGGGGGTTGGGCAGATCTGACACAGACGAGCTCCGTGAGCCGGATGGGAGTCGTATGGAAATTACGGCGCCCATGATTCCATCGCATACTCTGCCTACACGCCTAACCCTTGAGCCTAGTTTGTTTAATCCTAGTGAGCAACAATCTGGAGCTCAGCTACCTCAGAGGCATAATTACTCCTGTGCTACCCAGACGGATCATTGTACTCACTGCAAACAAATTGATTCCAGATTAAACGCTGGAACTGCAGAGAGAAGAGCCTGCAGCTCACTTACCCTCTAAATCCAAAGAAGAATAGGTCCAAAAGAAAAGGACTGAGAATTGGACCGTTTGTGACCAATTGATCCACGTGCTGTAAAGCAGAAACACTGAGATTAAAGCTAATTTGTCTTTAGTTGTCTGCTGTAATTAGTCTAACCTGCTGTGAAACTTATAAAAGGTGTTTTTTCTTGTTTAATGCAGGGGCATACTTTGATGGGTGCATGTGCATAACTGTAATATAATCATTTTCAAAGATAACAACAAAAAAACTTGCTTTGTATCAATTCGTCTACTTATTGAAATAAACCAAAATTGTTACAGCGGTTTAGATGCAAGCCTGCCAGCCAATGCTTGGCATTCCCAAACAGATTCAAAGAAAAAAATGTAAATCTCGTGCTTTTGAATAACTATACTAAAGACTCTGAGGCATCGACTGTAAATAACGGGCGTAGAGAGAGAGTGGCATCACCCATAGGTTTTATCAGAAATTGGGTAATTAGCCGAATACTTCTTCACTCCTTCTTCTTCACTATCAGAGTCAAATATGAGCAAAACAAACTTTTAAAAACTTTTTAGAGAGAACAAAACGCAGTGCTCTCACTCGAGTAGCCCCGCCCTTAAATATGTTCAACCCAATCACCATGCAACTTTAACAAATCCAGCTTCATAAACAAGCATTAGCTGTAAAGTAAATTTTTTTTTTACATTGATGTCAATGGGACCCTGCTCACTTCTGTGGTCAGCCTCTAGTTGTCAGAAGACTGCACTGCAGTTTAGTCACTTGCTGTGAAGAATTGAAAGTTCCGAACTGAATTAGGGAACAAAAACATAAACCAGAAACAAAGTAAATTTTCCACAAAAACAAAACCAATTTGAACAGATTTGTAATTTCGCAATAACATTCTCTCGTTATTTTCTTTAAAGTTTGGAAGCAACACTCTTCCACTGAGAAGTACACTTTGAAAAAAGCAAAAGCCAATTTTTCTGTAAAGGAAAGAAGGCATGTGTCCTGATAAAATCGGTCTTAAACAACTACAAAGTTAGCTTTTCTGTATTTCTGAGAGAGAGTCTCTAATTTCCAATACAAACGTTTATATTCAAGTAACATGAATTTATAAGGTGTGCTTCTCCCACCTTCCTTCAACACAGAAACTAGAGATGTTGAGATGAAAGACTCAAGTCTCTGGAACATTAGGAGCGAGGGAAATTAATGACAGTTCGTACATGTACATTGTTTTTGACTGATGCTGCCAGGGCTGAAAATGTGTCGCGTGTCGCTTCGCAGCTCCGCTCAAAGCTGGAGGGAGAGAACGGTTTTAAATGAGGCCGGGCTCGCAGCCAAAGCCATGAAGGCAGTGCCAGAGCAAACACAGCGTTGTGAAAGATGACAAAGAAGGCTGATTCTGATGACAAATGAAGTCAGCTGGTAATGTGCATTACACACAGGCATTGTTATCTGGTTTCTGCAATGCTTCAAGTAATTTCATTCAAGTTCATGAAGTTTTTCCCATCCAAAAGACTACAAATCTCAAAATATCTGGAATTGTCTGCATATGTCTTGCTCTTAAATGGCGCATTCAGAACAAGGTGAGAACTTGCCCGGTTAGCGAGTGATTCACAAGGTAAGTCAATCTCCTGGAGCCATGCACGCTGTGATCTTTACTTTTAGTGGAAACCCTTGGGACAGTAAAACAGCACCTCACGCAAAGCAATGAAGTCATCCTGTCAGGAAAAAAAATGATGGTCAGCTTCAGTTAAAGTTGAACTTCACTGTTCTTTTGACCAACGTCACTCAAAGTTTCAGATATAATTTTTTTAACCAACTTTTGTTAGAGCCGGTGACATTGCAGGAGTTAAATGCTGTTTTCACTCACTCTCTAGAATGAATTTGAGCCAGAGAAAATGAGACATAAACAGAAGGTACACTTGAACAAAAAACTAAACATCAAATTAAAGTTTTAATGCCTAAACTTGAAATTATCTGATAATAGGGGAGATTGATAGACTGGATGCAGTTATATTTAACAGGCCAGAGCACCACGATAACTTTGTATTAACTTAGAGCACTTACCTGGAGGAGGCAGGAGAAGCTCTGAGACAATTCCATGCTCTCAGACCTGCACTCCCAGGACAAACAGCGCCATCTGTGGTGAGGAGATGATACTGCATAAACTTTACTCCCAGGACAAACAGCGCCATCTGTGGCGAGTGGATGACACTACAGAAACTGCACTCCAAGGACAAACAGCACCACCTGTGGTGATGGGAAGATACTGCATCCGCTGAACTCCCAGGAACAAACTGCACCACCTCTGGCGAGGGGATGATACTGCAGTCAAAACTCAAGACAATTTGAAGATGACAGAAAAACACATATGGTTTTTGTTTAACCTCAGAGAAGGTAGAGCATGCCAAGAAAGTGTGAAAATGAATGGAGGACTCAACAACAGCAAACAATAGAATATTTGGCATTAAAATAGGATAATTTTGCATTATATAAGATGCTCCAAATGCTGATAATGTATTTAATAATACTATTTTTATACAAAGAATTTAACAAACACCACACTATAAACATTTAATCCCAGCAGGTGGTGATATTCACAGCAGAGTTGGTTCGCAACTTAAAACTAAAAAAGAAGAACTTTTCTTTAGCAAAGCGTCAGTAAAATAATAAATTTTATCTGCATACATTATTATATGGCTTGAAATATAATGTACAATGTATTGAACCAATTTTTGCAAATGTGTTGCATGTTAATATAAAGGCAATATTTATCACCTAAGTCAACACATGAGGATGGGATAAATCCTTAAATACACTATATTAGGCTATCTAAGCGAGCAGGTGGGACTCGCTAGGAATGCAGTATCATCCCCTTGCCACAGTTGCCACTGTTTGTCCTGGGAGTGCAGGTCTCTAACAGTAGATGTGTCTCTGGGTCTCCAGCTGAATACTACAGGCTGGGAGCAAATCACAAGTGGGGAAAAAAAAATTAAATCAAGCACAGCTACAAAATGTTCCAGATGTCAATGAAAAGATGCTCAGCGCAAAAGATGGGTGATAAGTTCTTCAATAACTGCTGGGATTCAAAGCTGGCTAACATCTTTCCCAGCCGCCAGCTGAAGCACTGAACTACAGTTTACCAGGACTTCTTGAACCTGTGTGACTGTCTGGAGGAGGCTATTACTTGTACACCTCTGCCAGTATGAGTCTGAACCCCTCCCGCGTCGCTGTGTCACAGGTGAGAGTTGTTCAAATCACCGGGAACTGATCATGTTGCAGGCAGTGATCCTTGATTAGCATTCACGGAAAAGTGGCTTGCTGAGATGCTGAGACAAGGTGCACGAGGACTTTAAGTGTTCCAAGAGTTCCTTCAGGGTTTAACGTGTGCATTGTCTGGGGTTAATCCTGCACTGGACTAACAGATGCGTTTTCAGGAGCCGATGAGAGGTGAAAGAGATGATGAACTCCTCATTACGTCCTCACAAGCTTTGAGTGAACAGCGTCTCATATTTGTTTACCCCTGGAATGCTCACATGGTAATCAGAAATCTACATACAAGCAAACGATTGTTTTTAACGTAACATTTTACTATTCGTATAGTTGACTATACATAAACATTACAAAGAAACAAAATAATACAGTTTTCCACCCATCACACTCATTCCATTTTAGCCCAACTACACTAGGGTGACCAAGCATCCTCTTTTGCTCGGACACGTATGGAATAAAATTGGGGTCAAAAGCTTTTGAGAAGCTTTTGGAGGAGCAAATGTTTGGAGGAGCTAAGAGAACAGAGCCAGAGACGAGCTGGACCACTGTGTAGCAGCTCAACATGGCGGAACAGCAAAGAGACCCGAGTCAACCTCATTTGTTTCAGCAAATAAAGGTAAAATGTTGAATAAATACCTGAGGCTTCGTGGGTGGGTCTGTTCTCTTAGCTCCTCCCTCTGTGACAAAAAGTGGACAAAACTCCACGCGCGCAAAAAACAGAAGCGCAAGCAAAAAACTGAATCGCAAGTGCAAAAGTCGACTGAAACGCAAATAAAAATTTGAGTTGCAAATGTTGAGCGGCTGATTTTTACTCGCAGTTCTTAATTTCCGTTCGCAAAACTGCTTTTTATCTCGCAAGACTTGTTTTTGCATTTGCGTTTCACTTTTTGCTTTCTCAAAATCTCTTTTTGCGTTTGCGTTTTCATTTGCGCTTTCTCAAAACGTAGTTTTTTGCTTGCAACCTTTTGGCCGCACTTTTATTCCATCGACACGTCCACTTTTTATGTGCGGTTCGGGGTGTCCGGCGGGGTTTATAAATTCACGAAAATGTCCAGTGTTCACTCATTTTCATTGGACCATTTACACACAATACTACGGCTGATCTAGTTACCGAGAGGCTGCCTTGTGGGCGAGTCTGCGCCGTGCCGCACACATGCAGACGGGGCAGTTCAGACAACGGAAAATGCTCGAAAAATGCCGAAGCGTAATTGCATCTTCACAGATGAACTACAAAAAAATTTCCGTGTGTAAAGCTGGCACATATGTCTCAGTGTCTAATAAAGGTGCTGGAGACCTGGAGAAAATATAGATCCTTTTTGTTTAAGTTAGTATCTTTGTGAGACTTCTTTTATTGATCTTATGAGAGTTATTAAGAGATATATTGTTGAAGCTGGATTTTCTAGCAGGAGTTCATATTTAGAACATTATTTCATATTATTTATTTATTTGAAAAGATTCTAAGAGAGACATTATTTTGTTCCGAGTTTTTAAGTTTATTTTATTACAGAAGTTCATTTTGCACCATATAAGCATAACAAAGCATGTTCATCAACCTCCAAGAAGCCTGTCTGAATTTGTGTCTCAAGGTCGTGCCGATTGTCCTCTTTTTTTGGAAATCAAAATATGGTCACCCTAAACTACACCAAACAGAAAAAATATGTGTGATATTCCTCAACCTCTTCATTTGTGCCCAACAGAAAAAAATGATATGAAAACATGGAATAAATGTGAAACGATCTATTTTTGACCTGGCTTTAGGTGTCAAAACTTCAAGCCCCGGCGTAAGCTAGTTGAGACTCTCCTGCTGCAGCAGCCGTGCGGCCTCCGCCGGCCGTCCTGGCACGGCTCCACCGGGAAACACCAGTCTGCCGTCCAACTGCCTGCTCTGCTTTCCACTCCGAACAGTGTTTAAGAGAGAGGAAGAGGTTTCACAGCAGATCTGGGAAACACATTAGCTCTGTCTCTGTTCGTCATGAATCAAGAGAACAATAAGCGCAAGAGAGATGGAAACACGTCGTTCCATTGTTCACTCTGAACTGGTAACACAGTTAGATGGTCTGGTGTTTCCTGAGACCCCTGCTGCACACAGCATCACAAACGGTTTGACTGAGCTTGAAGGCTTTTAATAAATAAAACTAATTTGTGACATTTCTAAAGCTCTTTTATAGACACTGGTGTACATGTTGAGGTGGGGTGATTTAAAAAATCTTTTTTACTTTTCATCTGATCCTTTATGTAGTATGCAGATGAAGGCCCCAATTCAATCTATATTTATATCCATAGTGTTATTCTTCCAGGGAAAATTGTGAAATTTGACACACGGATGAAAAATATTCTTGTCTTCAATCTGACTAATTTAGGACTCTTGCTCTTACTTTTTCGTTTTTTTTTTTAATCAAATGGTTTATGAATCATAATGTTCATAAGCATCACATGACGCCATTTAGAATATTTCCTACTTCGACTTCTTACCAAATCTTTGAACTGTTTTTGAACTTGCAAGTATACTTTTTTAATGCTTTGCAAGCTTTAGTCTGGTCTTGACTTTTTCTCTGAATCATGAGGTGAATGTGGCTGACAGTTTTAATATACACTGCAAAACAAAAAAAAAACTGAAAAAGTACTAATAAAAAAGTTTTGCTTGCAGGAAAAGGGTGGAGTTTGGAACACTGGTGAAAGAGAATCTGGCCTTCAAACTGACTAACATTTAGACTCTTGCTCTTATGGGTTTTTTATTCTGAATCATAAGTCGCATGTTCATTTTCAGATTTCCCCCCTAAGCAGCATTTTACTTTAAACTTTACCAGGTCAACTTCTTACGATGCTGACTCAAAGTTTAGGATTTTAGTTTAATTATTTGAACTGGTTTTTTTTTAACAAATTGCAAAGACATTATATTTAATGCTTCGCAAGCCAGGTTTTGACTTTTTCTCTGAATTATGAGTCTTACTAAACACTGTAAAAAAAAATCTGTAATTTTTTTTTTAAGTGCTTTCAAGTTTTGCTCGTAGTAAAGCAGTGAAAATGAAACTCTTATAAAGGAGAATGAATCTGACAAATTTTTGGACATTATTTATTTTTTTATCACAAGCACAACAAGCTTATGAACTGTAAGTAATTTTTAATATGCACTCCATGAAGAAATTTTCTTTTTTTACAAGTTAGTAGACAACGCCTAGCATTCATTCAGGAGAATGTTGCGTTTTCCGATTTTCAGTGTGAACAAAGTGTTATTCTTTCCCCCAGTTTTATTCATCCATTCATCTTTATGTCGGCTTTCTTCCCTTTCGGGGTCTCCACAGCGGAATGAACCACCAACTCTCTGGCATATGTTTTACGCAGCGGATGCCCTTCCCAGCCGCAACCCATCGCTGGGAAACATTCACACACACTCATCCACACTATAACACTATGGACAATCGTTCTTACTCAATTCACTTCTACCGCATGTCTTTGGACTTGTTTAATACCACCAAGTGGCCGGGTGGGCCACTGTTGTACCCTAAACACCATCCGAGGGCAAGGACAATCACTGCATCAATATTAAACATCAGAGGTGTGAAAACAGCCTGCTGCAAAGAAGCCACTTGATCAATTTGTCTTGGTGTGTAGTAACCTTTAAGCAGTCAGTCAGTGAAGTAAAGTTTAAGAGATTTAGGTTAAGAAGGAATTGGAAATTTCCGCAAGGATCAAGTTTTGGGTGAACAGGTTTTGGGATTTATTCCCAAAAATATTAGATTTGAACCAAAACATAGAATTTGTGTCTGTATAGCAATATCACTCAGCACTAGTTGGAATAGAAAATGCATAAAACACATTCCATAAATAGTTTTTCAATCCATAAGACAAATTCATCCATCCACAGCGGAATGAACCACCAACTCTTCTGGCACATGTTTTTACGTGGCGGATGCCCTTCCAGCCGCAACCCATCGCTGGGAAACATTCACACACTCATACTCTACGGACAATTGTTTTTTCTCAATTCACATATACCGCATGTCTTTGTAAACCGGAGCACCCGGAGTAAACCCACGCGATCACAGGGAGAACATGAGAACTCCACACAGAAATGCCAACCGACCCAGCCGAGGCTCGAACCAGTGACCTTCTTGCTGTGAGACCACCGTGCTACCCACTGCACCACCGTGACACTCCCTCCCCCAGTTTTAGGATATTTAAATCACCCTCAGACTACACTAGAGAAAAGTAAAAAAAAAATGTAGTCGATTTGTCAAACTGTTTTTGAATGACATGAACAAATTTCACATTTTTATAAATTACCCATAAGGCCATTTCTCTGCATGCCTATGTTCTACTGAAACAAATTGTTTAATACGTGTTTATGCAATCTTTATAAAGAGCAGAGTTTCACCTCAGAGTGTATGGAATTTAAAAAAATTTTGGACCAGAAGTTACGTGGTTTGTGAGTGATTTACATGTTAAGTCAACGAGTACGTGCGAGCTCACGTGGAGAAGGTGGAGCAGACGTCGAGGGTACTGTGGTGCAGGAGTCATCAGGTGCATGGTTTTTTTTTCACAGTCATGAAAAACTAACCTGGAAAATCATAGAGTCTTCATGAGCAAGAAACCAGCAATGCAAGTAAGTGATCAGATTTTGACACCAGGAAAAGAAAGTTTTTCCAAATCTGTGTGAACACGCTGTTAATTTTTTTCTAAGATCTTCAAAATCTGATGAAAATCATCACTCTACAACAGCGTTTATCAATTATTTTCTGTCGCACCCCCTCCTCCTAGGAAGAAAAAAACATCTTGCGCCCCCGCACAACTATAAATAGTATTATTTGTCTTTAAATTTGTTATAAGTACACCTCTGCATAACACAGTATCCTTATTAACGTATAAGAGAAATAAAAGAAAGAAATATGGAATACAAAGGAAAACAAAGAATAGCTTTATTAACTGTAGCAGAAAAGGTTTAAGGTTCATCTGAAATGTAAAAAAACATTAAATGCTTAATAAAACTATAAACATTGTTTGACTGATCGTGATTGCTGGCAATATTCGGCTCGTTTTCTCTGAAAAAACTCAAGCGGTTTATCAGCGTGATTGGAGCGTAACGTCTTTAAGTGACGCCTTCATTTATTTGGCTTCATGCTGTCCGCTGCCAACATTTTTAGACTCAGTAAGCACACCTGTCTCTCCTCGTCTCCCACCGCAGTCACAGTGAAGCCAAGCGCTACAAACGCGTCATATTTCCTCGTCTTAGCTTTCGGGAGACTTTCGTTTGTCTCTTTATCTCCTTCTCTCTCCGCCTGTCTTCTACACTTCATACTCTGCCAATGAGAGCGCCACTGCCCCCTAATGTAGTGGAGTGGTATTGCACTTTATTCTAGAACAGTAAAAAAAAAAAAAAACAGAAAAATAAAAAAGCATGTTCCCCGGGGTCAAACGCGCCCCACTTGATGGAACCCCTCTATTTGAGAACCACTGCACTACACTAACAAAAAGTTGCATCTTTTGAATGGCTTTAACAATATTTCTCTGCATTCCTTTGTTGTAACAAGACAACAATAATTCTGTAATTCAATAAAGTTCTGACTTTCAGTGCAGTGGTCCAAACAATTAAAAAATCTACATTGTTTGTATGAAGGATTTAGTCATAGCTGAGTAGCTGCGGAGTGTTTTCTCACTAAATGCGTGACCCTGCATCACTGCTTGCAGTTTGGTTATATGATACACTATTGCAATAATATTTCTGTCAAAAGATAATATTCTGTAATCCAATCTTATTCCGCAATTTCTATAATCCAGTCTCTAATGAAGCTCTTGCGTTGCAGCTGAAAAACAAATCCAAGACATTCTTGAGGAAAAACATGTTTTTTGTTTGTTGCAAAAATAAACAAAGTCAACTGTATTTGATAGCACGAAAAACATGATGCAAGCCGATAGCTTTAACAGTGAGCTGGGTTTATGAGATGATCTTGCGATAGCAGCTTGACATTCACACACACACACACTCACGCATACACACACACACACACACACACACACACACACCTGGGTTTCCTTTCTGGAGGCGTGCAGCTCTATCATGTTACCCATGAGCCTCTGCGCCAGGCACTCTGATCCATAATTCATGCAGTCTCTCCCTCAGGCCTGTCTAACGTTTCTACAGTGCAATCAGGTGCGCTTTATGGCCCGTGTGTGTTTTCTTTTATTGAATAACAAGCGAGCGCCGCTCAACATAAACGGAGGTAATAGGAGCTGGGGAACTTTGGAAGACAGCAGGCTGGATTCTAAATGATTTTAACAGGAGTTCTCAGGGATGGGAAACGGATGATATTTCTGATTCTCACCATGTTAAACTCCGGCCAGCACAAGATTTGTTTTGAGCTGTGAAGATGTCGGAGAATTACAGACGAAGGCAAGGTTTTATAATCTTTGTGTAGTTTATGTTGGAGTTTCCTGCATTTTTTATTTTGTCTGGCCAATCAAAAAGCAGCTTAGGAGACATACACAGCTGCAGCTGCATCACTCTCAGACTGGTAACCATCAAAACGAAGAAGACCAAACCAGTTTGCAGTTCAAAGTTTTTTTAGTTTGTTGTGTTCTGTTCGAGAGGAAGATATTTGTTTTAATTCTGATATGATTTGGAATGGAGCATCACGGTGGCGCAGTGGGTAGCACGGTCGTCTCACAGCAAGAAGGTCGCTGGTTCTAGGCTCGGCTGGGTCAGTTTGTATCTCTGTGTGGAGTTCTCATGTTCTCCTCGTGATCGCGTGGGTTTACTCCGGGTGCTCCGGTTTCCCCACAAGAACAAAGACATGCGGTAGAAGTCAAATGAGAAGAATAAAATTGTTCATAGAGTATGAGTGTGCGTGAATGTTTCCCAGCGATGGGTTGCGGCTGGAAGGGCATCCGCCGCATAAAACATATGCTGGAAGAGTTGGTGGTTCATTCCGCTGTGGAGACCATGATTATTGAGTCCCAATCCAATATTAAGAAAGAAAGAAAGAATAAAGAACACTGAAGAAAACGATGGGGTTTATATAAATCACTTTTTTATATTCAACAAGTCTTAAGGAACTGATTTTTAAAAGTTTAGCTCTAAATTTACTCCAGCACAGAGGGACAGTAAAACATTTCATTTCATCACAGTTTTGCAGCTTAATGAGAAAATTACAGAAGAAATGTGTTGTGTTTAAACACCTTCAATTTCAACCTTTTCAACCTAATGCCTTCAATTAATATAGCGCTTTTCTAGACACTTAAAGACGCTTTATTCATTCACTCCACGTTCACTCTCTGCTGGTGATAAGCTACCTTGGTAGCTCTCAGCTGCCCTGGAGCAGTCTGACAGAACGTACCTGCCATTCTACGCCTACAACCTCCTGACCACCACCAAACACACCCCACCAGTCACACTCATCCACCAAACACCCTCCACCAGTCACACTCATCCACCAAACACCCCCCACCAGTCACACACATCCACCAAACACCCCACCAGTCACACACATCCACCAAACACACTCCACCAGTCACACTCATTCACCAAACACACTCCACCAGTCACTCTCATCCACCAAACACACCCCCACCAGCCACTCACATCCACCAAACACACTCCACCAGTCACTCACATCCACCAAACACACTCCACCAGTCACACACATCCACCTAAAACACTCCACCATTCACTCACATCCACCTAAAACACTCCACCAGTCACACTCATTCACCAAACACACTCCACCAGTCACACTCATTCACCAAACACACTCCACCAGTCACTCACATCCACCAAACACACTCCACCAGTCACTCACATCCACCAAACACACTCCACCATTCACTCACATCCACCTAAAACACTCCACCAGTCACACTCATCCACCAAACACACTCCACCAGTCACTCACATCCACCAAACACACTCCACCAGCCACTCACATCCACCTAAAACACTCCACCATTCACTCACATCCACCTAAAACACTCCACCAGTCACACTCATCCACCAAACACACTCCACCAGTCACACTCATTCACCAAACACACTCCACCAGTCACACGCATCCACCAAACACACTCCACCAGTCACTCACATCCACCAAACACACTCCACCAGCCACTCACATCCACCTAAAACACTCCACCATTCACTCACATCCACCTAAAACACTCCACCAGTCACACTCATCCACCAAACACACTCCACCAGTCACACTCATTCACCAAACACACCCCACCAGCCACTCACATCCACCAAACACACTCCACCATTCACTCACATCCACCTAAAACACTCCACCAGTCACACTCATTCACCAAACACACTCCACCAGTCACACACATCCACCAAACACACCCACCCCAGCCACTCACATCCACCAAACACACTCCACCATTCACTCACATCCACCTAAAACACTCCACCATTCACTTACATCCACCTAAAACACTCCACCAGTCACACTCATTCACCAAACACACTCCACCAGTCACTCACATCCACCAAACACACTCCACCAGCCACTCACATCCACCTAAAACACTCCACCATTCACTCACATCCACCTAAAACACTCCACCAGTCACACTCATCCACCAAACACACTCATCCACCAAACACACTCCACCAGTCACACACATCCACCAAACACACCCCACCAGCCACTCACATCCACCAAACACACTCCACCATTCACTCACATCCACCTAAAACACTCCACCATTCACTCACATCCACCTAAAACACTCCACCAGTCACACGCATCCACCAAACACACCCCACCAGCCACTCACATCCACCAAACACACCCCACCACTCACAGCCACTCACATCCACCAAACACACTCCACCATTCACTCACATCCACCTAAAACACTCCACCAGTCACACTCATTCACCAAACACACCCCACCAGCCACTCACATCCACCAAACACACTCCACCATTCACTCACATCCACCTAAAACACTCCACCATTCACTCACATCCACCTAAAACACTCCACCAGTCACACTCATCCACCAAACACACCCCACCAGCCACTCACATCCACCAAACACACCCCACCAGCCACTCACATCCACCAAACACACTCCACCATTCACTCACATCCACCTAAAACACTCCACCAGTCACACTCATTCACCAAACACACTCCACCAGTCACACGCATCCACCAAACACATTAGAACGTTAGAACCACATGACGTAGAACAAAAGAAACTCAGGAGAGACGGGAGCGGATGAATTCCAGACGTCTGGTGAACGAAACATCTGATAACAGGACGAGCAAAGCTTCTTATAAATGGCTGGAGAGCGTTCTCGGTAAAACAGTGGTGAGACAGAATTTAAAATCGGGGTTCGACGTGCTGTTATATTTACAAAGCATTTCTCTCTCCTCGTCTTCATCACTTTCCTGCAGCGTAAGCTTTGCCTTAACCAATAGCGTCTCTGCAACAGTGATGACGTGCTGCACGTGTTGCTGCTATTGTATAAATGTTTTAAAAATGAACAATTTAAATACAAAAATATTTATAAACTAAATTATAAAATAAAATTTAAAAAGTCCTGATCAGGAGCAACTTCTGATTCCGATCAAGCCTGATTTCTGATAACGTGATCGGATCAGGATATGCCTATTTGTAAAATTAAAGTGATTTTTAATATCAAAAGCAGCGCCTGGAACATGGATTATACTCAAAACACACTCGTGTAAACATGATTTAATATTTACATTTATGTATTTGGCAGGAAGCAGAAAGAAAATAAAAACGGAGGAAAAAAGTTTTTTTTATAGTAGGTGTTCTTCTAGGTAATATCTTCCGTAATTCCGTCTTGTCAGTATTCATTTCTTGTTGTGATAGTTTGGTTTTATATCTGTAAGTGGGCGTAAAAATATGATTTGATTGTTTTTTGTTGATTGAAGTTACATACAAATGTGACCGTAACAAAAACTACGGTAACAACTAAAATGTTGACAACAAAGAAAAAAAACCCCTGTTAAATATGGCAAAAAGAATAAAATACTAAGCAAATGTTAAATAGTGTTTCTTTTTAATATTGCAAAGATCATTCTTAATAAATTTACACAAAGAAATTCGTGTTTAATTAAAACAAATCTAATCATCCAAAACAAAAGAAACAATTCAGTCTTCGGTGGAGTTAATACTTATATCTTATTCCCTTCACTAGTCTGCAGCTTTCCAGAAAATTATTTCCTCTATTTTATTCATATAAAATCTAAAGTCACCTCAAACGGCGCATTTCGCACAAGTTAATTCAATCAAAACATTTAGTTCAGGATGCAAAACAGTTTTAAGCACAGCCGAAAATAAACAAGAATTTTCATTTTAGTGTTATTCGCTTTTTCACATTAACTTCCAGATTCTAAACTGAAATTGTGGTGATTCACGTTATCGACTAGATTTGAGTGGAAAAACAAAGAAATCAAAAGAAAATCCACAAATAAATCCACATTTAGATACTTGATGGTGTAGTGGCTCTTAAAAAGCAGACGATCGATTTCTGCTCCATGAAAAATGTTTCACTTTAACTATCGAGTATTTCTACGCTGCTTTTTCCAAAAAAATCCTTCAGTTTGATGTTTTAAATTCTAAACATCTCAACGTCCTGAAAGTGAAGAAATCAGTCCTGCTGCTCTACTTTAAGTGACTAAAGTAAAACATAAACACACCTCCAGAAACATGTTTTTGTATGAATGGTCAGCTGATTATCAGCATTATTTGTTTTTGCTGAGCGTTCGCTGTTTTTTCTTTTCCGCGTGCTCCACGATCTTCTCCTCCACGTAAAGGCCTTTACGTCTGCGAACGGCGTTCATGTATTTCAGCGCTTGATTACTCGAGTCCGCTTTTTCTCCGAAGTGCAAGTACTCCTCTTCAGTGGTGGGCACCCAGAAGGGATCGCCGCTGATCACCTGAAACACACACAAATAAAACGCTTTCCTCAGAGAGCTCAGAGAGAAAAATTAAGCTTTAGCAAATATAGTGATAACTCGGAGTTTTCGCGACGTGAAGCATTAATATCTCAAGATACGAAAGGCCACTTGAAGAATTCAATTATATACTTTTATATATATATAACAATTCCTAGATACAAAAATTGTTGAACGTAATTCGTACATAATTAAAATGTGGGAGGCTGACAACAACCCTGCTTTCCTATTGGTCAGTTCCAGCCTTGATGCTGTGTATAGCACCCTGCTTTCCTATTGGTCAATTCCAGCCCTGATGCTGTGTATAGCATCCTGCTTTCCTATTGGTCATTTCCAGCCCTGATGCTGTGCATAGCATCCTGCTTTCCTGTTGGTCAATTCCAGCCCTGATGCTGTGCATAGCATCCTGCTTTCCTATTGGTCAGTTCCAGCCCTGATGCTGTTTGTTCATGTTTAGCATCCTGCTTTCCTATTGGCTAGTTCCAGCCCTGATGTTGTTTGTTCATGCTTAGCATCCTGCTTTTCTATTGGTCAGTTCCAGCCCTGATGCTGTGTGTAGCATCCTGCTTTCCTATTGGTCAGTTTTTAACCCTGATGCATGCTTAGCATCCTGCTTTTCTATTGGTCAGTTCCAGCCCTGATGCTGTGAGTAGCATCCTGCTTTCCTATTGGTCCGTTTTTAACCCTGATGCTGTTTGTTCATGCTTAGCATCCTGCTTTTCTATTGGTCAGTTCCAGCCCTGATGCTGTGAGTAGCATCCTGCTTTCCTATTGGTCCGTTTTTAACCCTGATGCTGTTTGTTCATGCTTAGCATCCTGCTTTTCTATTGGTCAGTTCCAGCCCTGATGCTGTGTGTAGCATCCTGCTTTCCTATTGGTCCGTTTTTAACCCTGATGCTGTTTGTTCATGCTTAGCATCCTGCTTTTCTATTGGTCAGTTCCAGCCCTGATGCTGTGTGTAGCATCCTGCTTTCCTGTTGGTCAATTCCAGCCCTGATGCTGTGCATAGCATCCTGCTTTCCTATTGGTCAGTTCCAGCCCTGATGCTGTTTGTTCATGTTTAGCATCCTGCTTTCCTATTGGCTAGTTCCAGCCCTGATGTTGTTTGTTCATGCTTAGCATCCTGCTTTTCTATTGGTCAGTTCCAGCCCTGATGCTGTGTGTAGCATCCTGCTTTCCTATTGGTCAGTTTTTAACCCTGATGCTGTTTGTTCATGCTTAGCATCCTGCTTTTCTATTGGTCAGTTCCAGCCCTGATGCTGTGTGTAGCATCCTGCTTTCCTATTGGTCAGTCTTTAACCCTGATGCATGCTTAGCATCCTGCTTTTCTATTGGTCAGTTCCAGCCCTGATGCTGTGTGTAGCATCCTGCTTTCCTATTGGTCAGTCTTTAACCCTGATGCTGTTTGTTCATGCTTAGCATCCTGCTTTTCTATTGGTCAGTTCCAGCCCTGATGATGTGTATAGCATCCTGCTCTCCTATTGGTCAGTTCCAGCCCTGATGCTGTGTATTGCATCCTGCTCTCCTATTGGTCAGTTCCAGCCCTGATGCTGTCTGTTCGTGCATAGCATCCTCTTCTCCTATTGGTCAGTCCATAACTATGACGCCTTCCCAATAGTCGGTTTCGTGTTGGTGTTGTAAATTATTAACTATTTTCGTGTTGCTTTTATGGCCATGGCTCTCCTCCACTGCCGTCCTCTCTCCTGTTCATCCACCTCCTCTGACCCTTCACCACATCGCCTCACTCGAAAGATAAGGGTTATTATTTTTCTTTTAATGTATTCCTTTTTAATTGTTTTATTATTATTTTTTAGGTTTATAATGTGTACTTTTAAGGATAGAAAAATCCTACTTTATTTTTCTCAGATTTCCTTTTAAAATAAAAGCAAGTATACAATGTACAAATACTTTATACACTTAACAAATGCTGTTAACAAATGACCAAAAATATTAAATACTGTAAATTAACTGTAAATACGTTTTAATTTAAACAAAGAAACAACAACAACTCAATTATTTACTGACTGCAGTCGCTCGTCCCTGTCGCGATTGATTCTGAATCCGCTCATTGTTACATAATAACCCGGGATGGAGCTAGTCAATGGAGCGCTAGTGAGATGGAAGCGTTTAATGAGCGACCGCTGCGCACCCGCGTGTGGGTTTGTTAGCAACACCAACACACAAGCGCACCATCTGTGAGTCTGAATCCATCACAACAGTATACTGTAACACATGCACACACGCAGTCTTGTTTCACAGTCTTTCTGGGGACTGTCAGGAGGTTTACTGAACCAACATACATTTACTTAATGCTAGGTTTCAACATAACACTTTATAAACAAGGCCGTTCCCTTAACCCTTGTGTGGCCTTCGGGTCAAATGGAGCCATTTCTAATTTTTATAATAATAAAAATGTTACAAGTGTATATTCTTGTCTAGAAGGAACTGGTTGCAATAATTCAAGATATGTTCTCTATATTGTTTGAATTTGAGATAAGTCTTATATGCTAATGTGTTGTGGGTTAAAATTTTGATTTTTAATTGCTTTTAAAATAGGAATACCCCACAAAGGTTAAGAAATGTGAACTATGCTTGCTGTAATTTTTTAAAAATAATTCCCTTATCGCAGAGAAAAATCCTGTGTTTCTATCATTATCTGAAGCTGAGATATTGATATGCTTGTAATGTTGCCAAATTCATTGACCGGCTTCCAATTAGTTCATGCTGACCTGCAACATGCTGATTAGAGGGAGAGGGGAGAGATAGAGAGAGGGAGGGAGGATAGGATAGAGAGA
>UELW01000901.1:0-16728 GCA_900490495.1 Danionella dracula
AGCTTTATACTGTGAAGTGATTGAACCAGTGAATGTGGATGATAGTGATTAATTTTAGAATACAGTGTTGGTAAGATATTAGTTTTAGGCTAAAACAATTGTACCGGTACGTATTTAAAACGAGTTTATAAAATAAAAGACTTTTGTTTTTAGCAAAGATCTTTTTCACACAAACTTAAAAGCACAGTGCTCTTTTTCAGATGTGTTCTCTGCATACACACCTTTTGTTGGACTCTGTAAGAATAGGGTAGTTCACAAATTTAAGATTTTTCTCATATGGAAAAATACAGCAGTCAAACAGTGAAACATCATTTTAAAAGCACATTTACAAAACATTAAGGAGAAATCTGTTCTATCCACTATATGGTTAAGATAGAGCAGGTTACACTAGAATTTCACCACTCAGTGCTGAACCTCCTTGGTGTTGTGTTATGGGTTTTTGTATAGAAGGAAACCTTATTCTCGCTTGTTTCATGAATAAAGCATTATTCTTGAATGGTTACCAGAGAATTCTCTGTGTGTGTGTGTGTGTGTATGTGTGGTTTAAAAAAAACAAAATGATGTAAAAAACAATGTTTTAAAAAGGTCTGTTTCTTATCTAGATTGGCTCCTCTTTGATGCCAGCCATTTAGTGATAATCTACTGAGACTCACTGTCTTTGAAGGTCTGGAACATAGTGTTAAATTATCACACAGTGGAGGTTTTCAGCGGTAAAGTTTGTGTGTAGGATTACAAATGTAAGATAATTTCTAAAACATGTCACCTTTATTCTCTTTCTTACCTAGATCGGCGCCTCTTTTGATGTTACCCATTTAGTGATAACCTAGTGAGACACACTGTCTTTGAATGTCTGGAACATAGTGTGAAATAAATTATCATACTGTGAAGTGAGACCTATTGTTGGATCCTATCAGTATTAACACATTCTGTTATTTTAACTAGTTAGATTTTTTGGGGGTTGGAATGATGCCTTCAACATAAAATTGTGTGTATGTGTGTGTGTGTGTGAATGGTATCGTAAAGTAGAGTGCGTCACTGGTCTAAAAACGCCCCTTGAGTGTACGCCGGCCTATCAGCGGAGATAACTACACGTGGAAGACCCGACCCGGGAGACTTAAACTCTGTGTTTTAGACGTCGCATCGGTGTAAAATGGCTGGTGAGTGGAATAGTGTTAAATACGTTATTTAAAAATCTCAAAATCTAACGCTTATTCGATCCGCAGGTTGGGAGCAAATGCGAAGCGCGGAGTCTTTAAATCACCTCTGTATGTAAGTTTACATACTATATACTGAATATTGTGAAGATTATACCGGATCAATTATTCCTTTTTTGACATAGTAAATGGTGAAATTAGACGGGGCGTTGATGAAGAAGAAGAAGAAGGTGAAATATTTAATATATTTATTCGTTGTTATCCTCTTTAACCTATCAACTCATTCCTACTATTGTTCACAGCTTTTTTCAATAATGTCTTCATTTACGAGGCTGACGGCGAACACCAACAAGATGTAGCAAATTCGGGTAATTACCGAATCTGGACGGTTATAATGAGAAAAATGTTTTTTTTATATATTTCTTTTTTAAACTTTTTTTTTTTCACCAGATGACGGTCATAATCAACAAAACTTTTCTGACGGTGAGTAAAACTTTAAAAAATTAAAATTAAAAAAAAGGATTTTACAATAATGTTACTTTTACTTTTCTTAGTTGAGTTTCATTACGCCACAACCTTTTAATTCAAGCCAGCAACCTCCTGGGCCTACACATGGTGGTAAGTTTTAATATGTTTTCTCTATATACAAAGTTATTTAAGTATATTCATAATGATAAAAATCCTACCGAAAACGTGTGATGTGAGTTAATATTGTGAACTGGGACGCGAACTGGGACGCAGCAAGTTTCATGAGCGCTGAGAGTACAACGGGACCGGACCGAGAAATTAATATCAGTCTTGAAACCGTCTTCTCCCAACGATTGGACACAATTGACAAGGGACTCTCTAGAGTACATCAAAGATCAAACGCTGTGTGCAGAGCTGTGGAATGTTTAACTCAACATCTCGACGAGGTCCGTACGGAATTAAATGGAAACGTGACAATAATCGGGAGCATCTTGTCAGCCATCGAATTCGTCAGCGTGGGTATTGATAACCTGAACACGAACATTGGGAAATTGTCCGATATCTGCACAGTATTAGAAGAGCGTTCAAGAGAAAGTCTTCGCGAACGCCGGCTGATGGTGAGTCTTTTAGCGTCATTATCAGCTTCAGTGCAGAGCGGTACGCGTGATTTACCAAGAATGTGAAAGCAAAGTTGGCTGTATGTGTTATTTTGATTTTTTTCGATCAAATTGTAACCAAAAAAATGGCTGTAAACGAGAATCTAGATATTGCACGTCAGCTTGAACGAATGATTGAAGACAATCCTGTAAACATATGTGAAATCTTGGAACAAATACATGTCAATCACACTAATTCTATGTGTCATCTCTACCTCAGTTTATTCCTGATTTTGGGATTGGGTTAAATAATGTGGAGTGTTTAGAACGGTTGTTAGCAGACTTTGGATGTGATAGAGAAATCTTTACACAACCCATCCAGAATGTGTTATCACCAAATTCTGATACCCCTGAAATGGTGGTTGATATACCTCAGGCTGCACGTTTTGTAAAAGGTCATGCATTGGACGAGATTGATAAACTCACGGCTTCAATACTTTGTGATGGAGCAAGGGTTCAAGTAACACCCAGTCTAAACGCTCCAACACCACCATCATCTACTGGTCAAAATGTGCTTCACAGTCCAAACGATTCAACACCTCTATCTGGTCGTCAAAATGGGTATGGAGGGTCAGAGTTAAGCGTAAATAATCATCAACATAGTTTAGATGAGATCGATGCCCTACTGACTATACTTCTAAACCATGATGGTTTTACAGATCCCTCTACCGACTATGCTGTTCAAAATGAGTACGATGCGGTGGAATTTGAAAATGAAACTTTATTTACAAATTCCCCTTTCTCTGAAAATAATGATACGCTGAATAATATGGTTCAAAGAATTCAAAACACACTCTCATCTGATTTAGAATCTGATGATGAGAATGTGATTATAAATCCGATCGAAGGAATTCAGAGGTTAATTGACTCTCTGGATAATGAACATCACCCAGAAAATAATCGGTCACCACCTCCCAATGATGCTGTTCAAAATGGAATGGGTGAAAATCAATATCAAATTCGACAACTACCACGATTTAATGGTGTTGAGCTACGGAGATCATTCAATTTACGAGATGTAAGATTGCAAGATTTTGCTGATTATCACAACCGAGTACATAACATTATGAATGAGGTGATTAATGACGCAAGAGAGGTCGGGGGTGACGGGTGTGTAATTAGCGTTGGTCTTAGAAGCGCTGGTCTTTCATCCGACATCAATGTCGTTCTAACAGAGAGAGACCAGTACGACATCAACCGATTCACAGATCAGATCTCAAACGCTTTACAGAGCAATGAAGATCTTGCAGCGGACTCTACATTCGATATCATAGTTAATGTGGCAAGGAGACGGGCGGGTGGAGGGAATCGACGTCCTAAATGTACAGATGTGGCTCTTGATCTACTGATCAAAAAAAAAAATTGTGTCTATTTTCACCTACCAACATCTCAAATCAGCTCTGCTTCTCCATATGTCTGGCAAGATTTATCCAGCCTGACATTCCCGAGCATCAGCTAGAAGCTGAAGCGGTCTCGATCCAAGCTAATGCTGGCTTCGGACCGCATGATAAGATTGGTCTCAGTGATATTGTGAAGTTTGAACATCTACTCGGTATAAAAATTGTTGTAATGTTCAGATCCAAACCAGGAGCGTTAGAATGTTATCAGAATAACTCAGAACCCCATCCAAAGACTGTCATTCTATACTTGCAAAACGAACATTACCACACCATATTGAATCTAAAAGCATTTATCGGTACAGATTATGTGTGTCAATTTTGCTACAAAGGTCACAACAACACAAAGAAACATAGCTGTAAATATGTCTGCGATGTATGCCACCATGCAGATTGTTATAAACGCAGGAAAAAGACAGTCCATTGTAAAGATTGTGGGAGATTTTGCAAATCTCACTTCTGCCATCAAATGCATAAAACCATTCCCGAGGGTGAGGAGCGATCACACTGTGATGTTACAAAATACTGTAAAAAATGTAACAGACGTTATAAAACTGAACCAGATCAAAAGGCGCACGAATGCCAACCTTCTAATTGCGAGTTTTGCAGAGAGGCCATTTTTGATGAAGGAATCCATCAATGCTTCATTCAACCCACCAGATTGAAACCGACCAGCAAAAAAATATTTTCTATGATTTTGAAACTATGCAGCTTGAAGGTAAACATGTGGCTAATTTCGTCTGTGCCATCACGTTTGACGGTGAACGTTTCACAGCTAAAGGTCCTGATTGTATAGCGCTCATGATGAATCATTTCAGAAAACCGAAATACAGTGAGTACTGTTTCATAGCTCATTATGCTTCTCGATTTGATTCGTTCTTAATCCTCGAGTATTTCTGTAACGCCGGGATTTTGCTGGATATCATAATGCAGGGGTGTAAATTAATCTTCATGCGTGACAAGGGGTTCAAACAACGTTACATCGACAGCTATGCATTCATGTCCATGGCTTTGTCAAAAACGCCTGAAGCCTTAGGCTTGACTTGTCAGGGTAAGGGTTATTTTCCGCACGGATTCAACACGGTTGATAATCAAACTTATGTCGGTCCCTATCCTGATAAGACATTTTATGGTTATGACAACATGACTTTGAAAGATCAGAAGGCGTTCAATGTTTGATACCAGACTGTGAAGGGTAAGGAGTTTGACTTTGCAAAGGAGCTCGCAGAATACGGTATAAACGATGTGGTTCTCCTAAGAGAGGCGTGTATGAAATTCAGATCTGAATTCATTACGCACACTGAGATCGACCCCTTCACTTACACAACGCTCCCTAGCTGCTGCATGGGTATATTCAAAACACATTTTCTGAAAAGAAACACGG
The DNA here is from genome assembly GCA_900490495.1 of Danionella dracula. Lineage (NCBI taxonomy): Eukaryota > Metazoa > Chordata > Actinopteri > Cypriniformes > Danionidae > Danionella > Danionella dracula. The sequence goes on from UELW01000901.1 coordinate 5,060, forward strand.
TGGCCCTGACTCATGATAAAGCATACCTCACCACCACGAAGGCTTTTTCTTCAGGATCCATAGAATGGCTCGAGTTTTTGAAATCGACTAGAAAAAATCGATATTCAACATGCTCTAAATCAGGGTGAAGTTTCAATCGGTAGATACTTTTTAGACGGCTATTATGAAGAGGGCGGAGTCAAACACGCTCTCGAGTATAATGGATGTATTCATCACGGTCATTCCTGCCATTTTGAACCCCACAGAACACATCCGTTATCAGGCATACCTTTCAGCGTTCTTAGGAATAAATTTAATGACAAGGTTGAAATTCTCAAAAATTCTTATGGCCTGGAAGTAGAGGTGATTTGGGAATGTGAATGGGATGAAATGAAGAAGACAGACCCTGCTGTGATTGAATTCATGACCAGGTATAAAAAGGTAGAGAGGCTTAAACCTAGAGATGCTTTATTTGGTGGTCGAACAAATGCTTATAAACTTTATCACAAGACCGAAGAAGGTGAGAAAACTTTCTATCAAGACGTCATTTCTTTATACCCTTACACTATGGACAAGTATGATTTTCCAATTTCACACCCCACTATTATTACAGAGAATTTTGAGCCTGTAGAGTCATACTTTGGACTTGTTAAAGCCACTGTATTCCCACCATGCAGTCTGCTACACCCGGTCCTCCCTTACAGGAGCGGGGGGAAGCTAATGTTTCCACTATGCCGTACATGCGCCGAGAGTGAGAATCAGATTACATCCTGCAGCCACACAGATGAGGAACGTGCGCTATCCGGATGTTGGGTGTCTGTTGAATTGGTGAAAGCGATCGAAAAAGGTTATCGAATAGCTAAACTCGATGAAGTGTGGCATTTCCCTGATAGATCGGATAATCTTTTTCAGGCTACGTTAAAAAGTTTCTCCGGTTGAAACAGCAAGCATCAGGTTATCCTCCCGATGTAAAAACAGATGTTGAGAAAAAAGCCTACATCAGCAGGTATTATGAAAAAGAGGGCGTGCGTCTCAATCCGAACCATATCAATCATAACGCCGCTCAGCGATCGATAGCGAAACGCTGTTTGAACAGTTTGTGGGGTAGGCTAGGTTTACGACTACATCAGACGAAGAGCATTTTGATAAGCGATCCTGCTGAATTTGCCAAAATTGTATTTGGCGATCCTGAAACAGTAAAATTTTTTATATTTGTTTCAGATGATGTAGCACTCGTACAGTACTGCGATCGCGACGAGGACCCCTCTTATGCTAAAGATGTGAACGTATTCATCGCCGCATTTACAACCGCCCGTGCGCGTTTGGTGCTGTATGAATTGATGGATAGACTCGGTGAACGATTATTGTACTCTGACACTGATAGTGTGATATTCACGGCCAGGGAGGGTGATTGGATCCCACCAGTTGGTGAATATTTAGGCGAGCTGACGAATGAATTAGGTGACGGTGATTTCATCACCGAATTTGCGGCGGCCGGACCGAAGTCATATGGATACCGTACATTTCAGGGTAAATCATGTATGAAGGTCAAAGGTATAACCCTGAATGCTGAAAATTCAAAGAATATCAGATTAGACAGTCTGATCGGATTGGTTGAAAATTATGTCAGATCAGGGGGTGATGCTGAGAGATACCTTTCAACAAAGTCTGACAGTATTGTGAGGGATAAAAGACGATTCACTCTACACAACAAAACAGTTGTCAAACGCTTTCAAATTGTTTACACTAAACGTCGGCTCTTGCAGAATTTCACCACGCTGCCTTACGGGTTCTAGTCTATCATGCAGGGACGGATTAGAGATGTTGGTGGGTTTGATTTCAGACTTCAACACCCGTTTTCATGCGTTATTAGTGGTCCTAGTAACTCAGGAAAGTCATACTTTATAAAAAACTTTTGGAGAATGATGTGTATATAATCTCAAAAAAATTTGAAAAACATAGTTTTTTTGTATGATTGTTGGCAACCGTTGTATGCAGAGCTGTCTAAGGTGTGTAATATTACATTTGTTGAAGGGATTCCAAATAATTTGAATGATGATAATTTATTACCCTGCAGTAAAACAAACCTTTTAATAATTGATGATATGATGCAAGCTGCCAGTGGTAATTTGGAGGTGGAAAGGTGTTTCACACAATATGTTCACCATAGAAATCTATCGGTCATTTATGTCGTGCAGAATCTTTTTGTTCAAGGAAAATCTAGCCGTACGATAAGTTTAAACACAAACTACTTGATTCTTTTCAAAAACCCTCGAGATGCAAATCAAGTTGCTGTTTTGGGGCGTCAAATGTATCCGGGGAATGCTAAATACTTTATCGAATCTTATCAAGATGCGACGAGTCAACCTTATGGATATCTCTTAGTAGACTATAAAGCAAAAACACCGGAGGAATTAAGACTCAGAAGTAGGTTATTTTCAGACAGACCGGTTGTCTATCTCCAGAAGAAGAAAAGACCCGCTTAAAATGTCGGGACGATTGTGTAATCACCTCCCTCTTCTGAAGATTCTTCATAAAGCGCGGCCTAAAGAACGCCGTCTTATTCTCCAGTCAGCCTCCGACGAGCTCATCTTAACCCTCTGTGAAGTAGCTCTTAATATTTTGTACGGTACAATTCCGATCAAGAAGGGCCAGTTGGGTAAACTTAAAAGAAGAAAGGCTGAAATAAAATTTTTGCCAGCAAAAAAGTCGGTGTCAAAGCAAAGAAGCGTTTTATTACCAGACGGGTGGTTTTCTACTTCCTCTTTTAAGCGTCGCCATCCCTTTTATAAGTAGCCTGATATCCTCCAGGAGGGAGTGAGGATGGAGTATACCGAGAAAATGTTTTTAATACCCCAGCATCAGCTACAGACGTTGACAGCATCATCTATTCCTCGTGAGAACATTCAAAATGTTGTAGAATCTGATCTTGATACCTCATAACGGAATATTTTGCACAGGGAGAAGATGGATGATTATCAAAAGGCTAAGCTTTATGCTAGCGTTCTCACAGGTTTCTAACAATTGTGAAAAAAGGTGATCAAGAGAGTAACATGTCGACGCTTTCTTTACAAACCGCAACAGAATCAGCTCCAGGATCAAACTATTCCTGATTCTATAGAAAATGGTAGCGAGACTGTGGAGACTGAGGTGTTGAAAAATGTGCCTGTGAGAAATGTTAAAAACACTAAATACATTTTGGAGAACATGTTGAAAGCAAAAGATGTGTCAGCATGGAATGAGTCTGGCGAGTTTGTGTTTAAGGGGCGAGTCATCCGCGGTTCCCACATGGTAGATTTATTTAAGAATTTAATGAGCACTCATAATGTGTCAGATGTCAGAGGCCCTATAGGTTGGCAGGAGTTTTTACAGGTGTTTGAAGAAATTAACATTCCGGCTTCAACAGTACCTAGTCATAACATCAGGAAAGTCATTCATGCTGCAAGAAGTAAGAAACGAGTCACGAGTTTTGATGATGATGATGATGGTGGTGGTGTTGATGATGATGATTCACATGTGATTTTGAAAAAAGTAAACAAAAAAAAACAAAAAATGGGTAAAAAATCAAAAAAGATTGGTCATGACGATTGGTTAAATTTTTAATGTTTTTGTTTTCGATAATCCTGTGAAATGTGAATGTTTTTGATGATTCTATGAAATTGTATTAAAATGATTTGTATTACTGTGAAATTGTATTAAAATGATTTGTATTTACTTTTTTACCTTTTATAAAAATGTAATAAAAGACATGAAAATATACTTCGTTTCAGAATCTTTATTTAATACATGATTAAGGAATACAGCATGATTGTACACAGAAAAAAAATTTTCTCTACATAAAGGTTTAAACTTTTTTACAAACAATGAAACCATGGTATCATTTTAATACAGTCATGAGAATACAACTTCATTACATCATTATAATCATAACCTAAGACAAGATGATACAGAAAAAATATACAATGCTGACCACATGTATCAGTCGTGAAATCTTGAATACGCTTCTTTGAGTACATCACAGTAGACGTATTGTTAATTATAAAGTTATTTATAGATGGTGGAAATCATTGAATGTCTGGTGGGTTACCGAAACTGTCAAAAAAAACAACAAACTCCATTCTGGGTAAAATATGCTGCTAGCCAATGTTCCTCCAGATAGTGTAGACGGGTGGGTGTTGATTATCACACTCATTGGTAGCGTTGTCACAGGGTTTTTAGGAAGCTGGTCACATGGTAGTACACCGAGAAAATATTCCTTACCGCACATAAACCTATCCATGATATTGGTCAGTTGAATAGTATTCATATTCAATAGTAATCAGCCAATACCTGTCTACGATTAGAGATTTCTATAATACTGTCAAACACGGCATAAACAATCAGATTAACCGTATTCGGTAGTGGTTCTCTGAAACGAGCTTCCAGTCTAATATTCCCTGATTTTATGAGTGATACGTGTTGCCCACAGTCTTCATCAGGAGTTAGATTGAACGCATACAGCGTGTAACCGTTTAGGAAGTCATCCCTGTCGATGGAGAGTGGTTGATTTCTCAGGTGCCTGCCAGTTGCAGTAGCCAGCTGGTAAAACTCCCTCACGGCTGATCCTGTCTGGAAATTCGGTTGTAGCGGTTTTGCTGGGAATTGCTGACCTTCTGAAGAGATGGTGAGATACTCCAAGTCACAATGTTTGAAGTTGAATGGGTTTTTATCATATGACCCTGTGAATGCGTCGTTATCAATAAAACCCAATACTAGCGACTTCGGGAGGATCCCTAGAAATATATTCTCCTGACTTAGGACCCGAGAACCAGCAGGTATGGAGAAATTTTTTACACACACTCTATCTATCGGGTACTTTGCAGTTGCAGAGAGAAGGGCCTGAGCGTGACCCAGCCTGACGGTGGGGGCGACCGACACCTTTTTGATGAACAAAGATGCTGACACAATGTGAAGCTTGTAAGGAATGTCATCACTCCTCATCAGACAGAACTCATCTTTTCCTCTGATCATTCGTATCTTAATATCAACACCATTTAGTATCAACTTCTCATGAAAAAACATGTCCGCATGAATAGGTGCAAGTAGTTCTACAACTTTACTATTGCTCGTATATCCAGCTCTCTTTGTCAGACCGGTATTACGTCCTGCAGGATCGTTCACATCCATTTGACCGGAAGTATCTTTGTAAAATAACGCTGTTGAGAAAAGAGATTCCAGAGCATCTCTGCTGTAGTTCATGAGAGTCTCGATGATGGCTCTATAAGGGTATGTATTCGAACTCTGTGATATTAGTCTGTCACCGAGGCTGATATCGACTTGTGAGAAAATAGTAGCCCCGGGATAATTGATTAATCCAACTTTTGTAGGTTCTGTGATATCGGTCCCATTTGGTTTTGTGATTTTAACACGTAGATATACCAACGTGTTGTTTAAATCCACATAATCTTCGCCATTACCGGCTATGAAAAATTCCAGAGGTGCTGTATCTGTTATGGCAGAAAGAGGGGGTACTTTCAAATATGTGCTTTTATCAATGACTGTTTGAGTCATTGGCACGGTGAATACGTCTAATTCTGACTTTACACACTCTCCCGACATACGATGAAGTAGCGCCATGTTAAAAGATTGTATTTAGACCCCTCTTCAGTCCTATGTGGCGACTCACACTCTTCTTTCGCCTTCTGGTCACGACTGATTTCTTCTTACCATCCCGCTTCTTTTTCTTGATGGTGGACCACGCCTCCGTACACCGGGGGGTTTAGCAGATCTCTTACGAGACATGACCATCAGACCTGACCCTGCCTGATGCCCCCCATCATCAGTATGTGGTCTTGTTAGAACATTTGTAACGACATCGGTGACAATATTTTTTGCAGCTGACTTCAGATGCGGTTTAGCAATGTTGAATCCTCTTTTTAATATCGGCATGGCTATTCTGAATAAGTTTTTAAATAAACCACCGAGACCATTTCCATAAAGAACCGGTACTCCTCGAAACCCAGATAAACCTCCTCCGGCTTGATTTCTGTAGTAATCTATATATTCCCCAGCATTCGTGTGTTGATGAGGCGTATAGTAGGCCATTTCTTATAATTATTTAGCCCGTCTAAAGTGTAGTTTCACAATCACTTTTCCATAAGAAAAGGCTATTTCGCTGTTTTGATCGTCCTTTAATTCAATTTCGATATCGCTTATAAGTGATTTGTTGATCGGTGCGTAATGTGGCTTGTCATAACCAATACTAACGTTCTCAGTGTTTTCCCCCGTTATATGTACACATCTCAGAAGGGGTACGAACGAATCACCAACGGCTTGGTGGTCTATAATGTCTGTATAAACAAACATTGTGTAAAATCCATAGTTAATATCGACTTGATGTTTGGCATACGTAACGATCTCCTTGGTGAGGTCTGTAGGATCATGATTACTGTCACCCAATTCGCTCATATGGTCCGTGCCTAAAATAATAGCCAACTTTCCATAGAATGTGAGGCCGACACTCCCCGTTGATCGTAAATACACCTTATTTTTCACACGGTCAAAAAACATAACACCATAAGGTATGATGGTTTCATTTATTCTCTTGATTAATATCGGAATGTCGTTGTAGTATCCAGCAGCAATTGACTTCATCACAAAAGGTTCAGCAGAATTCTTCTGTGCTTGATCGGTTTTATTCTGCTTTTTAGGACCGAGTGTTATTTTGAACGTTGTATCCTTCTTGTGGAGCGTATACCAGCTTCGAGGGTATTCAATTTCAGATAATCCAACTTCTCAACCTCCTTTTAAGTGAATGGGTATGGCTAGTCTTGTTCTGTAACATCCTATTCTATTTTCAGGATACGTAGAGAAGGATGCGTTGCATGGGAGTGTGACGTAGAAACCGTCCTTATCCATGATTATACAGAAAAAAGTTTCAGACCGTATCAAATAATGTTTTTTTGTCAATGTAACTGTTAAATTTAGACGGCCATCCTAACCATTTTACTAAAACAAGAGTTGAGCGACCTTGTTTTTTCTCTCCTAAGATTTTCTCAACCTTAAAAGCTTTGTTTTTACTCACACTAATTTTTTGTATCTCTTGTTCATAAAACACTCCTTCAATAGCCTCATCGTCATAATCCCTCAATTTGTAGATGACTGGTTGTCTCGGTATGCAAGCTGAAATGGTGAAAAATTATTCGGTGTAGTTCTGTTTATAACCTTTCGCAAATGGACCTCTCACTTTTGAAATTCTGACAACGTCACCCACTTTATATTTAAATTTAGCTTTCTCCTTCTTTATAGACCCATACAGGTTTTGAAACACAACATCTTCGTTATCTTTACACACATCCACAGGCCTCATTTAATACTCTTGTGGAAGCTGGTGTTGTAACCTAACATTAAGTCTGGTAAAACTTCAATGTATCGTCTTGAATTTGTAGCGGTTAAAAATCTCCACATTCTACTCTTCAACGTTCTATTAAAACGCTCCACGACACTTGCTTTCAAGTCTGAAGCTGTCGCAAAATGAATAATGTCATGTTTTTTCACTAAATCTTGAAATTTTTTATTGAAAAACTCTGTACCGTTATCTGTCTGTAGTTTTTGAGGAATACGATTCTCCGCAAGAATTGATGCAAAAGCATCGGTAACGTCTTTACCGGTCTTATTTTTTAACACACGAGCCCATGCATATTTGCTAAACACATCTATGCATGTCAGTATGTACTTATTACCATCATTCTCCTTTGAGTATTCAGTCATATCGGCCAGATCAGCTTGAAACTGAGCATCAATCCCATATACCATCACCTTATTTCGTTTATAAGTTTTAGGAGCTGTCCTATGTAGTGTGTAAGCATCCTCCCCTGCTAGCCACTCTGAAACTTCATCATCGGTCAGACGAATCCCGCTTACTTTGAAGACTGCATCTTTTAACCTTTTTTTACCTCCTAATGATCCAGGGTTCGACGGTGTGTAGTAGATCTCTCTCATAACCTCGCTCATGTTGATGAGTCAGGAATATTGAAAAAATGACGCTTTCAAGTTTAACTACACAACATTTTATTGGGATTTAGACATCACATCACCCAAAAAAAAAGTAAACTTTAATTACAGAGTATCCAGATAGTGTAGAAAATTAATACATGAGGTTATGTTTTTATCAACCATGAAATTTATAGACGAATCAAGAATGCTACTCATACTACCCCTGTCATTTACCAAAGCTGAACAAACAGCAACCACATAGACCATTATAGTGAGGATGTCAGCAGGGCGAAATTCTTCAGAGTTTCTTCTAAAACCATTTTCATGCCAGAGGTTTTACTCTCATCAGATTCGAGAATTACATTAATCATCATATCCCACGAACTTGACAGTAGCCGAACCTCTTTAACCAAATTCGAAAAATTTGTCACACGTCTTGGTTGAATTTTCATTACACCATCATCAAAGATAACTTGGTATATCAGTCGTTTCAATTGGCTTTTGTAATAAGACTTAAACAGGTAATCACAAATATTATTCACGCAGCAGATGTTCCCCATTCCGGATCAATCTGAGCTTTTACTCTTCTCCCAAGAATCAACAGCGTCGTAGACGATTTTTTCAAGCTTTTTGTCCAGGAGGTTCTTTCTGATCTCATCCAACTTTTCACCAATGTGTGGCTCGTCTTTCAACTCCAGCAAAATAGCTCCGGCAGTCCCGTGAATCCTCTGGGGGTGCGTCTTTAAACCAAACTTACCCAGAGCATGTGCGATGATGGACTGGAGTTCGGGTTTAAATAGTTTCTGACACAGTTCGTCAAAGTGTGAACTGAAGAAGTATAAAGGAGGATCGAAAACGCAGGTGTGTTGCATTTGACTGGGGTGTTGAATCTCACATCCGTTACAGAGAGCCTTCTGCTTTATTTCGATGACCGTCTGCAGCAGAACGATTGTCACACCTTTCACGATTTTGAAGCCGACATCATTGAAGCAACCATCGGTTGTGTCAAAAGCAGTGGCGTATGCAGGTTTCCACAACTCCATCAGATAAGTCAGGTTTCGATACCCCAGCTCTTTGCAGAATTTGTCCAACCATGTGGTGGTAGTGGCAGCGGTAGTAGTAGTAGTAGCAGTAGTTTTATCAACTTCTGCCCTCATAATATAATCCACAGCATTTTCATCAGCATTAATATCAAAAAGAGTGCTGAGTGCACGTCTTGCCTTGGGTGATCTCCTCTCAGCCATTTTTACCGAAAGTATATTCAGGACAGTCCACCCGGTGTTTAATAGTTGTATTGAATGGGTGGAGCTGGCAGGGATCCACACCCACTTTTCCGGAATCTTTCAGGGTGAAAGAGTTTAGTTTTCACTTTACTGTAACCGTCATACATGTCACACCAGCCAAACAGTTTATCGATGGATGAAAAAACAGAATCAACCAGATGGAGATCAAACCATTTGACCACAAACTGCATCTCGTAGAGCTCATGATGATCACCCTCTCTTCGTGACACAATAGTCATCACACATCTTTGTCTTATCCTTGCAGAAAAATATGTAGATACACTCATCAGGATTCTTCTTTGAATGATCAGTCACCACACGATATCTGCTGTTAGGAATCACACCGTTCCAGTCACCAACAAATAACGGATTCTCTCCGAGCCCATGTAAATCACCCCAAACAGTCGAATAAAATAACTTCCAGTCTTTTGCATGGAGGATGAGGCAGGGGGTCTCAGGTGAAAAGACATCTTTAACACCAATCGTGTAGAGTCACCACTCGACCCGTCTTGTTAAACAGAAATCCTAAAACACGACCCCCTGACAAAGAGAATTCCTTCTTCACAAAGGTTGTATCCTCATGAAGAAATTTTGTCAAGGTAAGAGTATCCATTGGTTTTCTAGGAGCATTTGAAAGAAAGTCAACTATCTCCTCATTCCACTCCTCAACAGGAGTTGCAGGAGTCACATCTTTTACCAAACCAGACTTTGCCATCGCTCTCGCTGAAGAGATTTTCCAACAAAAAAAACACATTCACAGATCGAAATAAAACTACATTTTATACACATCCCTAAAAGTGATGTCACTTCACCCAATGGGCGGGGTATGAGCACACAGAGGCCGGGACCACTATCAAAATCACAAAGCACAGACTCAAACCCTGAAAACACCTCAAAATCTCTCAAAAAACGCCTAAAAAAAGACCGTTTTAAAAAAAAACAATACTTTTACACTGAAACACACACTTTACCACCACTCTCGCTCTCTCACTCACTCTCTCTGAAGAGTTTTTACAACGAAAAAACACATTCACAGATCGAAATTAAACTACATTTTATTCACATAACCCTAAAAAACCATTTCACCCCGATGGAGGGGTACGAGCACATCTAGTAGGTCATGATCAAAGTTCACAACAAAGGTCATGAACTAGACATGTCAATAGGGTATAAAAACACTCATCAAATTTTGTCATAAACACCCTCCGATTCTCTCTATCATACAACGACATAATTCAGTTTCTTACAACGTCATCAGAATCTCTTTTAATTTCTGAAACGCTCTCTCCTGTGAGTGGTCCCATGTTCATGCTACTGATCCTTTCAGTAAATCAAATAAAGGGCTGCCCACTAATGCCAAGACAGGAATGTAACGACCCATATAATATCATCCCCAGAATCCGTTTCAACTCACATACTGTTGTATAACTTCAAGAATTTGCAATCCTCCTTCCTTTAATAACTTCATTCTCATGCCTAATTTAAAGACATTACATTAATTACAGTACTAAATGAGGATGTGCTTGCAAGAGAGATGTTTGAGTTGCATTCTGCATGCGTAGAGCAGATATAGGTTAAAGGTGAAGTAAGTAGGCCAAAAAGGGTGAAAACACTTTAACCTTTTACAGCGGAGTTGTTGAAATATTTGATGGAGGAAAATCAAACAGACCTGCAAGATTAAAGTCTGCTTAGAAAAATGTTTAACGAATTGAGTATATCCGAGTTATTGTACGGTTTTAACTGATGATGTTTAAGCATGTATGAAACACTGGATGTATTTGACCAAGGACTATTTACGATCAGAGATTCAGTCTGATCTGTAATTACTTGGAAACGGTGATGTAATAATTTCAGAAAGACATTTTCTGATGTACAGATGTGCATGATTGACATCATTCCGACAGAAAAATAATGTATGGACTCTGAAAAAGCAATACATTATGTTTGCATGATATTCAAACCTAGTGACCAGATGGAAGTCATGTATTTGAACTTTTTTGAATGTTAAAGTTCCGTACTGAAAAGGCTGTGTATATGCGGGAGAAAAAAAAATGTATACAATACCATGTTTATGGGAATGTGAGATTTTGAAATGACAGCAGACAAAATGATTATGTGATTGTATGTCATCACAACATTTGATATTGTTCCATTAATAAGAACTTAATGGTATTAAAAGGATGTTGGCAATTCCATTGAAGAAGAAAAAAAACACAACAACCTTGACTTCAATATTCACCACCAAGAGATCAGAATACAATATTTACTGAAATTAAAGGTTTGTGTGCTGTTTTGGAAAGAGAAAATTAAAAGTTTAACAACAAGACTGAAAAAGACTGTGGTGCCAGTTGGTTGTGTGCTGGTGGATGAGAGCGACTGGAGGTCAGAAAGTCGCAGGCTAGATCCCCAGAGTTGAAGGAGTCGCAGCCATGG
>UELW01000900.1:0-49003 GCA_900490495.1 Danionella dracula
AGAGAACAAACAGATTCAAGCTGTATTTGATCGATACTGCCCACCGCTTTATGTGGGGGACCTTGACACGGTCTGCACACTTTTTATTACTTCCAGAGAGATGAGCTGTCCGTCGGGCGTCGGAGGTTGCAAGCGGTTGCTACACAGCGGCCACAGCATGCGCTCGGCATGGGCTCCATGTGTACCCCTATCACACAAAACCAAAAATAACCATCCAATATGATTTAATTGAGGTCAAAGTGGCGGAGAAGATGCATGTTTTGTCAGCTATTGGATGTCAAACATGTGTACGTGCATCTGTATGTAAAGCCACTGGGGGGGGACAACAAGAGAGGGCCGGGAAATGGGATTTTTTTCCCCTCTCTCTCTCTCTCTCTCTTTCTCACAGGTGACGATCACTTTAATAATGTTGAGAGGGAGGTTGGCACCTCTGGCAGGGTGAGCAGCTCATCTTCCTGCAGGAGAGCCGATAGCTCCTCTTCTCTCCCACACACTCGCAGTGTGTGCACACATCACCATCACTCGCTCTCCAGCCTACAGCGAGAGAGACACCCCAAAGTCAATCTGTTATGCACCAAGACATCTGCACACGGCACATAGTATTCAGTATGTTAACTCCACGTCTTTACCGCAATAACATTTGATTCAGCACGCAGGCATTCAGAGGACTGCGGAGAGAGAGAGAGAGAGAGAGAGAGAGAGAGAAATGGATTAACGTCTAAAGAAAATCAAGACAGCGGCTCGTGAATTTGCTGCGTGTGCAGAGAGGGTCCAAAAATTAACACCTCGAGAAGTGATTGGGAGTTGAAAGTGGTTCCTGGGAGAAAAGTAACGACTTTGTCGAAAAGAAACCTGGCTTTGAAAAGAGCCGTACCTACAAATTGATTTTTAAAGTTCACACAAGTGGAACAGCACATCGAAAAGAAGAACTCGGGGAAAAGAAATCCAAAGAGATCACGTTGGCGAGACTTTGCAACTAAGGTCAAACTCGAAAAGCAAAAGTATGTTCGTTAGCATGATGAGATGGATAGTTTTTTGAGAGGGGATTTTAAAAGGTACTAACTCTTTCTTGTGATTTAGAAGCGCTCTTTAACCTAGGGCTAAAAGTAGTGTTTGACCCAGGTTTGACAGCAGTGTTAATCCTAGATCAAGGAGCGTAACACACCTGTGACTTAGCAGTGTTTCTTCACCCAGGAGTAAAGTGTAGTCCCCACAGAAGAAAATGTAGTCAAATCTGCAAAGGCTTCCTGCATTTGTTCAGATTCTGATACGTTTATAACATAAATCCCATGTAAAAGAAAAGGATGTGTATTTGTAGCACATTAGTATGCAGAGAGCTGAACGTGATGAGCTTTGCTCTTGGTGTGTTAGAGCTTAAAATAAAGAGAAGATGTGGATTTATGTCTATATTTAGTTTCTTTGGTGAACAGAAAGTCTCCCCATTGTAACATTAAACTGTATTTAAGTCCTGATGGCCACACTCCCATGTTGTAGACAACCCTTATGACATGAGTGTCAATGAGTTTTATTCAAAATGTCTCAAATTGTTTTCAGAAAAGGAACAAAGCTTTGCAGGGTTGGAACAGGTAGGAGTTAATGAATTACTTTAATTTCTAACTAAACACCAAGTGCACCTTTAGAATGAAGGTTTAGAGTAGATTTAGGTTGGAGTAGATTTAGAATCAACTCTTCACCGAAGTGTCTATGCAGAATTGAACCTCAGTAAAGATACTTTCACATTTGGTATTTAGAAATCTTATTAACCCAGGGTCAAAGGTAGTGTTTAACCCTGGGTAAAGAGCCATCTCATTTTTGGTATAATCAAATGATCCTTCATGCAGCTCTGAAGTTAGAGTAACCCTTATTTAAAGAAGCATTTATTGCTTGTGACCTACAAAACCTATTTAACCTAAGACTAAATGTAGTCTTTAACTAGGGTTTTAAAAGCAACACTAACCCCAGATGAATTAATTACTCATAATTGTTACATAGAAGCAATACTTGACTCGAGAGTAAAAGCAGTGTTTTACCTCAGCTAAGAAGCCTTTCACATATGAAAAAGACTACATTCTTAACCCAGGGTCAACGGTAGCTTTTAATCCAGGGTTAAAGCAACACTAACCCCAGATGAAGGAACATTTCAATTGTTACTCAGAAGCAAAACCTGACCTAGGAGTAAAGCAGAGTTTTACCTCAGGTAAAGAACCGTTCATGCAGGATATAGGAAGTCCTTAATCAAGGGATAAAAAATAGATTTAACTCTGGATTCAAAATAACAAATTAACAACGGCCAGAAAAAATTGTTTTGCAAGTATTTGTAACTGCTCTTTCACCCACAAATAAAGGTTGGATTTATTAAGAAGGTAACCCAATATTAAAAATTGTGTTTAAGAAGCATCTCACAGTTGTTGTTTAGGAGCTCTCAGTAGTGAAACCAGAGATTAATGTCAGGGAAAAAGTTTTTTTTACACTTATCCGATTCATTAGTGCTCGTCACCCGAAGAATATGTTTAACTTGAATATGTTGGTTGTGTATTTGAAGTGTGAGCTTGTACCACAGTGACAGGATGGGCAGCAGTCATCCGCCGTGTTGCACTGGAGCTCCGTGCCCAGCGGACAGCTTGGCATGTCCATGTGTTGGCAGGACACATTTGTGTGCTGGATGAACACTTCCTGGTTCACTTGCACACATTCACTCCACACGCATCTGTCCTTTGAGGACACCCAGTGCTCTCCCACCTTCAGAAAGGAACGTTAAACTTGATCCAAAAGCAACAATTGTCCCTCAGGTACTAACACCTTGACACAGCTTTGTCTTTCGCTTTCAAATATCTCAATCTCTCCAATGATGCCAATGTCAGAGTTTCTTCAAGCAGCGCAAAGGCCTTTTCACTAGTGAATTACATTTATTAATTAGGTTAGTACGACTCTGTAAAACATCAGGGTTCATATGAAGGTCAGTCACACCAGCAGCAATGGGGTTTACAACACAGGTTCAAATCCAGTTTGTGACGCCATTATATTGTTGAATTACTTTTATTATTTAGGTTAGACAAATCTGTAAATATTTTACGTGTCAAATCAAATCAGGTTTTATTGAAAAACCAAGGTTAGTTACAGAAATGGATTTTCCCCACAAAGGATCGAATCCTGTTTGTGACGCCATTATATTGTTGAATTACATTTAGTATTTAGGTTAATAAAAATCAAATCAGACAAGGCAGCAGCAATGGGGTTTCAAAATCCCAAAACAGGTTCAAATCCTGTTTGTGACGCCATTATGTTGTTGAATTACATGTATAATTTAAATTAGTAAAAATTACACGTCCAATCAAATAAACTTTTATTTAAAAGCCAACAATCAGCCGAGCCAGAAGCTTCCGTGGCTGAGCTCTGCAAATGTGTGTCTCTCCAACCAAATTCATTTCATACTATTCTCTTTCAGTTTAAATCTTGCCCTCGAGATGAAAAAAAAAACAGATAAAGGTTAGCTGTTTAATCTATCTTCACATGACATAGAGGTGTGGGTCATAAAAGACACATTGCTTTATTCCCCAAACTCACAGAACTAAATCCAGATTAGATATGAGCTCTTTTTGGCCAACTGAAATAATAATATTGCAACAATGACTTTCAGCTTCACCAGAATTAAAGAATCAATAACGGTAAAACTGAGAAGAAATACTGACCTGTCTCGACCGCCCTTCTTCCACGCAGCTGGATTTACGGCAGCGACCGCAGCACTCTCCTTCTGAATGAGAGTATTCGCTTCCCTTTATTCCAGAAACAGAAAGAGCATCCATCAAAGATCAACGCAGTTACTATTTTTGCTAATATTCTGGCAGCAAATGAAGATACGGTATCTTCAACTCCAAGAGTGATGAGTGAATCCCAGGGTTATATTTATCCACTGTCTTGTTGGCTTTTCCCTTTCTGACATATGTTTTATGCGGCGGATGCCTTCCAGCTGCAACCCATCGCTGGGAAACATCCACACACACTCATTCTCCCTCAAACACTACGAACAATCTTTGTTCCGCATGTCTTTGTTCTTGTGGAGGAAACCGGAGCACCCGGAGTAAACCCACGCGATCACGAGGAGAACATGAGAACTCCACACAGAGATACCAACTGACCCAGCCGAGACTCGAACCAGCAACCTTCTTGCTGTGAGACGACCGTGCTACCCACGTTCGAGCCTCGGCTGGGGCAGGTTGGCATTTCTGTGTGGAGTTCTCATGTTCTCCTCGTGATCGCGTGGGTTTACTCCAGGTGCTCCGGTTTCCCCACAAGAACAAAGACATGTGGAATAAGAGAATTGAGTAAGAACGATTGTTTGTAGTGTTAAAGTGTGAATGAGTGTTTGTGTGAATGTTTCCCAGCGATGCACTGCAAAAAACGCACTCTTGGAACAAGAAAAAAAAAAAACCTCAAATAAAGTTAAACTCTTCTTATATCAAGCAAAAAAATCTGCCAAATTGTAAAACTGCACTGAAACTAGAATATTTCAACTTGTATCTAGTCTCTAGTGGTCTTAAAACTAGACAATCTGTCTTAAAACGAGGATGTTTTCTCTTTTATTTAAGACTGGCTTAGAAAATTTAGTATTAAAATAAGTATATACGACCTTAAATTAAGAAAGTTTGTGCTTAATTTTAGTTCTTAAAGTAGAATATGGGTTCTTAAAACTAGAAATTCTAGCTTACAATTTTAATTTTAAATAATTATATTACATATTATTTAGGCCTATTGATGCATTTTCAGATAGGACAGTTCCAATAAGAGACAGGAAGAACATTTAGTAGAGCTCTGGGGAGAAGATCAGTGAAGGACCAGAGCTGGATTCATCACCAGAAGCTTCAGCTCCACATGTGAGCGCTCTGACCGCTGCGCTATCAGTGCTGACAAATTAATTAGTTTCTGACAAGCTGATATAAAACTAAAAGAGAAAATATTCTTGTTTTAAGATAGATTGTCTAGTTTTAAGACCACTAGTGGCTAGATACAAGTTGGAATATTCTAGTTTCAATGCGCTTTTACAACTTAGAAAGACTTGTTTTGAGAGTTTTTGTATTTTCTTAAGATCCAGCAGTATTTGTTACCAGCTAAAAGTTTTTGCTAATTTTAAGAATTCTTGCTAACTCAAATTTGCTCGCCCCATTAGTAGAATCTTTTGCTTGATCTAAGAAGAGTTTATCTATATTTGAGTTTTTTTTTCTTGTTTCAAGAGTGCTTTTTTGAAGTTCAGATCTCTTCCATCAAAGTTAGTTCACGACTGGATGAGGTTTTAAGGTTTGGGGTATTGATGATTTATTTACGGTGTAGATCCTTTTTCTTATTTTCTTTTCACAAACATTTGAATCTTATTTCAAGAAATCAAATGTTCTTACCTTTACTTGATCTAGACTAGAACTTGATTTAAGATTTTTTTTTCTTGTTCCAAGATGCATGTTTTTAACCAGTATTTAATATTGATTTCTTAAAATAAAATATAAGTAAGATTCTTGATATGAGAATATGTTGAGTCAAAAATTCTTGTTTTAAGATCAGTGGCAAAATCGGCAACTTGTTTCACAAAGTTTCTTACTTCAAGAACATAAATGACCAGAATAAGATTTTTTTTCTCCTCAAGAAAATATAAGTGTTATTTTCTCAAAATAAGCAAAGTAATCTATACCCAAAAGGTTTAAATTAGAAAATTCTTCCAAAAATAAGAAAATCAAGATTTTCAATCTAATTTTAAGCATTTTCAGCTTTGCTTAAAATTCATTTTTTGCAGTGTGGGTTGCTGCTGGAAGGGCATCCGCCGCGTAAAACATATGCCAGAAGAGTTGGAGGTTCATTCCGCTGTGGCGACCCCGAAAGGGAAGAAAGCCGACATGCAAATGGATGGATTATTGGGGGACAAACCTACGCCCCCCCACTGAGGCTCATGCTCCTTAAGGTCTGGGGGAAGTACTTTCTCGTGCTCTGTAAGGCTGACCTTTTGTTGACTTCATGAACATCTGAGGCTGGGCTCCTCCTTGGGGGTGCATCCTAACAGTATTAAAACCCAATGTAACACATCCCCTAGTTAGATTTTTAGAAGACTGCAGCGTTCAACATTAAAGCTTGTGATACCCCAAAAATCTCCTGGTCTTATATTTGTGCATTAATGAGCAGCTGGACAGGTGTACCTAATAAAGTGGCCGGCGAGC
The DNA here is from genome assembly GCA_900490495.1 of Danionella dracula. Classification (NCBI taxonomy): domain Eukaryota; kingdom Metazoa; phylum Chordata; class Actinopteri; order Cypriniformes; family Danionidae; genus Danionella; species Danionella dracula. Next base: position 6,198 of record UELW01000900.1, read on the forward strand.
GTAATCATGTTTTCTTAAACACTAATCTAAAGTCTCTACCCAAACAGAAAGGAAGTTGTGAAGGACATACCAGAGGGCAGATCTGGTTGCAGACAGGGTCCACACACTGAGCGATGTGCAGGCCTGTCTGGCCGTCCGTCTGAGCGCTGCAGACGCAGCTTTTGCACTTCTCCCGCCACCTGCTGCCCACCTGGTACACCACAGCCTCCACCACGCACACCTGCAGACACACCATCCATCACACGCTGACTCCAGAGTGCTCTCATCATCAACACCGCGCGCTGCAAGGGCAGGAGAATGACTCAAGCACAGCCAGCGAGCAAGAGTGTGTGCCAACCTTATCCGGCAGGCAGGCGACCTCTGTGCACCAGCAGTCGTTGGTGTTGGTGGTGGTGATGTATCCTGGAGGGCAGGTCCGTGTGCTGTTTTGGCAGTCGCAGACACATTCGTAGGAGTCGCAGCACTCTGTGGGCTTGATCGACAGCTTCCTGTGTGCAGGGCATGATGCGTTTGTGGCCATGGCACACTGATCCTTTTTGCAGACTGAGAGGGAGAGGCGTGAGAGGCAACGGAAAAGGTTTATGTGCGACTGAGATGCTTACAATCCCCGCGATGTAGAGATTACGAGAATTTCTGAGCGCTTTGCATGTGATTAACATTATTTCGAACAAGCAAATAAATGATTGATAAACTATTAGAAAGCACATTCAAACATCTGGTTATTCACATATAATAATAATAAGATCCTCAATAAAACATGAAATTAATGTTATATAATCAATACTAATGTAGCTGCTTAGAAATCAAGAACAAGTAACACTAACTTCTTAAAGTTACGTTAATAAACTGCTTGCAAATGTGTTACAACATAGAAACAATGCTTTATAAAATATTTATTACCCATTTGCTGATGCTTAATAGTTAAGTGCTACAAATTATCACAAATCTCTTACTATAAATAACACACTGGTTTTTAAATATTGATTTATTAATAAATTAATATATAATAAACTGATCCTCAATAAAGCATGAAATGAGCGTATTATATAGATGCTTACAAACCATGAATAAACAGCGTATTTATATTTATAAACGGCTTACAAATGAGTATTAACCTATAAACGATGCTTTATAAAATATTTATTACCTATTTGCTGATGCTTAATTAACGATTAGTAGTGTGTAGTTGTTATAGTGTGTAGTTAAGTGCTACAATTTCTCACGAATCTCTTACAACTAATAACAAACTGGTTTTTAAATAGTGATTTATTAATAAATGATAAACTGACGTTAGTGTATTATATAGATGCTTACAAACCATGAACAAACAGCATATTTATATTTATTTATAAACGGCTTACAAATGGGTATTAACATAGAAACGATGCTTTATAAAACATTCATGAACTATCACCTTATGCTTATTTAATGATTCATTGCGTGTAGTAATTATGAAGTGCCACCAAAAGATGTAATTAGTTATTTAAACCAAGACAAATCAACGAAAATAAAAGTCATCGCCGAAGAAAATAAATCCCATTTTCAGTCTGTAGCGGGTTCCAGGCTTTCAAAGCTGCCCCTGATTGGCTGCACTCGTTATTTTCATGACATCATTACTACCGTCCTATTAGATTTAATCGTGTTTACACGGACTGCTCCTATTCTCAGATTTCACGCTTCTACTGCGCGGTTATTAGCTCTACAGTAATCGCTTCCGGCTGGAAAGAACCGATCGATAACTCACGCTTTGATGGCTGAAGAACGCAGAAGAAAAACGTGAACGAACGAGATTATGCCTCATCGCTGATTCATAGTGACGAGTCGTTCATGAACGATTCCTTCTTTTTGAACGATTCTTTAATGTGACTCCGTAGGAACGAATCGTGTCGGAGAGGGATTGGTTCAGTGATCTGGTTTTCGGAGCGTAACGCGCTCATCATTAATGATGAGAGAACGAAAGGAGCCGGAGGACTCCAGAAAGATCTCATCTTTTCTGTTTCCGGCTCAAACTGCTTTTGGTTAATATTAGGAGCGTCACGAGACAGAAGAACTAAAGGAGCCGGAGGACTCAGGGAAAGAAGGAATCTTTTAGGTTTCCGGCTCATATTGTGTTGGTAAATATTAGGAGCATCACGTGACAGAAGGCCCCGGGGCCGGACTGAACTCGTTACCATCAGAGAGAAGTGATGAGTGGAACAAACGAGACTTAAACCTAAACACAGATCAGAGCTGAGCTGAACCAGAATAAAAGACTTAGGTAGGCTTAAGTAAATGTTTTTTTGTCTTCTAGCATCATAGTTTTGTCTTATTTGTAGAGTGATTCGCGTTTGTGTATATAATAAGTGTGTTCGGGAAGAAACATACAACCTTTGATTGGTATTTCACTAAAATGAATGAAATGACTTGAAAAAAGATTCGTTCATTTTGCTGAACGGGACTCAAAGATCCGAGTCGCTGAAATGATCCGATCTTCCCATCACTGCTGGTTCAGCTTCTCCAAATATAAACCCAAACTCATTGAAAGATATTCCACATCAGCGCCGAGCGAGAAGCGTGCTAAATATAGCGAGTAAATCCTGCGGCGGGGTGCGTTCTCACCACACTGGTACACTGGCAGACAGTCTCCGGGGTTCGTGAGGACGGCGCGGAGCCCGTGAGCGCAGAAGGGGGGGTCCGGGGCCCTGCAGCTGGCGTCACACACTGCAAACACAGAGCAGAGCACGATGAGCTACAGCTGTGATGCAGCGGTGAGTGCGGTAGGCTGCACCCGTGGAAAAAGACAAAAAAGAGAAACATGGTGGTTCCGTCCCACATAGGCAGAAGATCTCTGAGCAGAACCTTCTCTCTCTCTGTTCCTGGATGGTGGAACAAACTCCTGATCCAGTCAGAAAAGCAGCAACACTAACAGCTCTCAAGAAGCAACTGAAAACTCTTCTCTTCAAGAAACAAACCGGGGCTAATTTACCATTAAACAAAGGTAGAGGACTCCCCAACTTTATAGAAGTTTTATATAAAGTTGGTTGGAAATCCTCTCAGGTCTGAATTTTTTTCCTCTTTTTTCCAGTGAACAAAAAACCCAAAACGTTGATTCTTCTTAAGAGAAAGCTGTTTTTTTTATTCACCACGCGAGAGGCTTTCGAGTGAGAGGCAAGCTTTGCGTCCTCACCGCACTCGTATTCAGGACAGCACTTGGACCCCGTCTTCTCCCGGAGAACCCCGCATCGTCCACACTCGGGGCCTGTAACGCAGCAACGGTTGCCATGACGACACGCTCCCAGAAGCCCCTCCGGTGAACGGAGCCGTACCGTGTGAGCGCGAGGGCTTTGTACCTTTGGCGGCGTTGCAGGGGAGCACCGAGCAGTTAATGCGCCGCTGATCCAGACACACGCACAGGAGGCACGGGTTATCCTCGGGATTCCAGCTCTCCAGGAACTGTAACACACAGTGACGGCGCACACATGTGAGAATGGTAGCGATGGAGCTGTTAAAGACAGCAATCAACACGGAAAGGAACTGCTTTATTGCATTCGAAGGTCAACGGAGGATCATTTTGAGCAAATATATTTCCCACGGCTAGCTAAAATAGCTTCTTGCCTGCCAGATATTTAACATTTTAATTGGCCTCCATCACACAGATTCCTGAAGTGCTTCCCGAGTGATGTTTTTAAACAAAGTTTTGGGAGTAGTACGCACAGTCCAAAAGCTTGGAGTTCCGTCTTTTATAAGGCATCAGTTTCATTGAATGATCAACAGCAAAAAACCCTTGCCTCACTTTTTTTGGCGGGTCTTCGGGCTTCAGTTATACCCGAATCAGAAGCGCTCCTGTGGAAAAGTGATGAGTCTTCATGAATGATTCGTTCTTTTTGAACGACTCTTTAATGTGACTCCGTAGGAACGAATCGTGTCGGAGAGGGATTGGTTCAGTGGCGCATGCGCAGCATCTTCTGGTTTTCCGAGCGTAGCGCGCTCATCATTAATGACGAGAGAACGAAAGGAGCCGGAGGACTCCAGAAAGATCTCATCTTTTCTGTTTCCGGCTCAAACTGCTTTTGGTTAATATTAGGAGCGTCACGTGACAGAAGAACTAAAGGAGCCGGAGGACTCGGGGAAAGAAGGAATCTTTTAGGTTTCCGGCTCATATTGTGTTGGTTAATATTAGGAGCGTCACGTGACAGAAGGCCCCGGGGCCGGACTGAACTCGTTACCATCAGAGAGAAGTGATGAGTGGAACAAACGAGACTTTAACCTAAACACAGATCAGAGCTGAGCTGAACCAGAATAAAAGACTCAGGTAGGCTTAATTCAAATATTTTTTTATCTTCTAGCGTTATCGTTTTATCTTATTTGTAGTGTGATTCGGGTTTGTGTATTTAATAAATGTGTTACGGAAGAAACACACAATATTTTATTGATATTTTACTAAAATGAACGAAATGACTCAAAAAAACATTCGTTCATTTTGCTGAACGGGACTCAAAGGTCCGAGTCGGTAAAATGATCCGAACTTCCCATCACTGCTGTGGACAGCTCGCCTGGTATAGCGTTTATAGACGCTAATTTCTGTTTTCCATTCTAATTTAACACATGACATTCATGCAGGATGTGTTCCTCATGAAATGTGTTTGGTTGTTGTTTGTCAACAACAAAAGAGCTGTAAACTGAACATTTCATCAAAATATGACCGACATCCAAAATGGATGATCTGGTAAAATTGAATATGTCTTGATTTAAAATGACAGTCCAACTTATAAAGACCCCTTTTATTAATTTTGGTCAAACTGTTAAGTAGTTATGACACAAACTAAGCAATTCTTGTATCTCCATACAACTAGGGGGCACTGTGCAGAAACGCCGCAGGTATCCGCAAATCAGGCTTGGATCTGATGTGCCAAGTTTGGCTGCAATCTTTCTAAAGTGTTGCTGAGATGTGACAAAAAAAAAATTGGCGAGTTTTCGAGAAAACTAAATCACTTATCATTCGAAAACACTTCGACCAATCGCATTTCTTCCATTAACATTTGGTCATTATTGTCAGAAGCTGATGTGATCGGAGGAGTATGAAGAAGTAGCTTTTTTGCAGATGTAGAAACTGCGGAAAACCCATTATGGTGTGTAACAGGGTGCATCTGAACGAGCCCTGGAATCTAAGAACAGAACTTTATTTCTGCCAGACACGGTCCAAGAGTTACGACCACAGCAAAAGTGAAATTTGAAAACTTGAAAAGTGAAAGGGTGTCGTGGGCTTGCCATCGACTTCAATCAATCAATCGATCAAGTTTTTATATCGCGCTTCTTTAGCAGTTTCTTTCAAAGCAGCCTCACAGAGTCCTCGTGAGGATCAGGTAGAGGAAACAGGAGTTCCTCCGTGAGGCCCCTAGGAGCCTCGGTGACCGAGGCAGGTGCTAATCACCTCCCCAGCATAAAGAACATACAAACTCAAGGTCCATCGACGAACAGTTCGCCGGACAGCAGCTGAAAAAACTAAACAAACAAAGACAAAACAGAAACTAACAAATGAAAAACAACGGTTATAAAAATGTAACACAGACAACAAACAGGTGATCATCATCAGCTGCAGGACGAGAGATAAATGATGAGGAGAGCTTAGAGAGGAACGTTTGAAGGAAGGAAAAAAGTGAAGGAAGAAAAATAAAGAACCAAAAGGATTTGTACATTCAGTTCCCTAATAAATGATTGCTTTGGTTTTTCCCGAACTCAAGAGCCGTTGCTGCTGGGATGGCTAACTGAGCACACTGGTGATGTGGTACCTGATGAGCGTTACCCTCGTGGTCCACACACTGGCTGCAGGCCTCTCTGCTCACACACCGGTCCCCCATTAACACCGAGCCTTCAGGGCAGAAACAGCCCTCGGTGGGAACAGCCAAACATGCCGGTCCGTCCCCTATCACCACATCTCCAGCAGCGAACTGGCTCAGGCCGCACTGCTCCAGACACCCCGTACGACAGGCCGAATACTGCATCGAGTCTGAACAGGACATGGCTGAAACACACCAAAAGATAGAAAGGATGAGATTCGGAATCAAACGCTTCTGGCTCGATGACTTGCGCTGTGTTGTATTTTCAAGAATAACTTCAAGAATTTGCAATTCTCCTTCCTTTTTTAACTCAGAACATTCTCACTTTCAAGACATTGCAGGAATTCTGGTACTGAACGAGGAATTCTTGAGCTGCATTCTGCTTCCAAAGAGCAGAACTAGGGCAAAGGTGAAATAAGTAGGCCAATGTTAGCTCTGGACAGCTGCGAGCCGTCTGGTGGACAAAAGAGGTAGTGCGTGTGATCATGAACATGACACGAGTTGGACACGAGCCGGACATGCAGAGAAAGCATGATTGAGGAACCAATGAACTGCATGCAGTGAGCAGACAGACGGAGGACGACGCCCGTCTCCGGAGCCAGAGAGAGAGAGAGAGAGAGAGAGAGAGAGATAGAGGGAGAGAGACAGCTGATGATGGACGACCGAGCGAGGAAAAACTTAAGATGATGAAAAGACTTCTGCTTTTTAGAAACCAACCAATTTTTATCCACGATGGATGAGTGCTATTTTACTTTGTGATGATTTAATATGTTTTGTAATATAATTAAAAAGCAATTAATGAAAAGAAATGTAAATGATTGCAATTACTGACTATCGAGTTTTTGATTTAAAAATGTTAAAGCATTTTTTTAATGTAAAAGCTTCAGAGAAAGAACTGACCACAAAGGAGTCTTCTGACCGAGCTCTAAACGTTTAAAGCTTAGAATTTAAAGAAGATTCGACTTACTTAACCTAACCTGAGAATAATGAATAAAGATGTTGAAGGTGTAAAAGATTAAAGGATTAATTAGAACACTATAAATTATTAGAACACCATAGATTATAGAACACTATAAAACAGCTGCCTTTAGGATTCTACAGAGCTAGCAATTGTGGGGTTAATCAGAAGCTGTAAGAATAACCAGACGCATAATGAATAGCTCATGTTTGGGGCAGTTTGACCTTTTATTTGTTTCCGAATCATTTTAAAGTGAGTGTTGGTTTAAATGTATGCCATTCCATCTTTACATTTACATTTCTGCATTTAGCAGACACTTTTATCCAAAGAGACTTACAGAAGAGGAGAGACAATCTGAGATCTGTTACACGTCAAAGTCTATCTCAAGTTGCTCATATCAGAGGTTGTACCAACTGATCAATCAGCTATTGAATTATACATTTTTTGTATGCGTTTCTTTAAGAGAAGAGTTTTAGTTGCTTTTTGAAGGTTGCTGCTCTCCTGACTGGATCATTTTAAGAGTTAAATCCAATGATTTCTGGAGTCTGGCCTCTTGATTTCACTACAAAAGCTTCAATTTGATCAATTTTAGGAGTAAAAAAATATAATTTCTGGAGTTAAGAAAAGCTTGTATTTGCTACAGAGTACAAATGTGGATTTCTGGAGCGTGGTCTCATGAAATTCAAGGTTAAAATAGAAAGCATTGAATTGAAAGCATTGATTTATTTTACAAATTTAAGACAATTCAGTGTTTACAGGGATGGGTAAAAGGGGGCCTCTACAAAGTTGGGGAGTCCTCTACCTTTGTTTAATGGTAAATTAGCCCCGGTTTGTTTCTTAAAGAGAAGAGTTTTCAGTTGTTTCTTGAGAGCTGTTAGTGTTGCTGCTTTTCTGACTGGATCAGGGAGTTTGTTCCACCATCCAGGAACAGAGAGAGAGAAGGTTCTGCTGAGAGATCTTCTGCCTTTGTGGGACGGAACCACCAGTCGCTGTTCCTTCTCTGAGCTCAGGCTTCTGGAGGATGTGTAGGAGTTAAGGAGCTTCTGGAGGAGGACATGTAGGAGTGAAGGAGCTTCTGGAGGAGGACATGTAGGAGTGAAGGAGCTTCTGGAGGGCATGTAGGAGTGGAGGAGCTTCTGGAGGGTATGTAGGAGTGGAGGAGCTTCTGGAGGGCATGTAGGAGTGGAGGAGCTTCTGGAGGACATGCAGGAGTTAAGGAGCTTCTGGAGGACATGTAGGAGTGGAGGAGCTTCTGGAGGGCATGTAGGAGTGGAGGAGCTTCTGGAGGACATGCAGGAGTGGAGGAGCTTCTGGAGGGCATGTAGGAGTGGAGGAGCTTCTGGAGGGCATGCAGGAGAGGAGGAGCTTCTGGAGGACATGCAGGGGTGGAGGAGCTTCTGGAGGGCATGTAGGAGTGGAGGAGCTTCTGGAGGGCTGATCTGGAGATGGTTTTGAACGGCAGCATCAGCTATTTGATTTTAACATGAGCTGCGATGAGGAACCAGTGAAGAGTGATGAAGAGGGGAGGAACATGAGCTCGCTTCGGTTCCTTGAAGATAAGACTAGCAGCAGAGTTCTGGATCATCTGCAGAGGTTTGAGCGCGTTTGCTGCAAGTCCTGCTATGAGAGCGTTGCAGTAGTCCTGACGTTAGAAGACCAAAACCTGAACCAGAAGTTGAGTTGCTGCTCAGTTAAGAAGTTCCTGATCTTTCAGATGTGGTGCTGAGCAAATCTACTCGCTCGAGTTGTCTTGGTGATGTGCTCTTTGAAGGACAACCTGTTCATGCAAAATCTCTCCGAAATTCCTGACTGAAGGAGAAGATTGTTGAGGATTACAGCTGGATGGTGAGGTCGTGATGCACAGAGGGATTGACAGAACCAAAAGTTCTGTCTTAGCCATGTTGAGCTGTAGATGATGGTTCTCTATCTGATGAGATTTTGTGCTCTATGCACAAATAAGACAGTAACTGACAATGAGGGGGCATCACGATGGCGCAGTGGGTAGCACGGTCGTCTCAGCAAGAGGGTCGTGGGTTCGAGCCTTGTTTGAGTCAGTTGGCATTTCTGAGTTTGCATGTTCTTTCCCGTGATTTTCTCCGGGTGCTCCGGTTCTCCCACAAGTCCAAAGAAATGTGGTACGTGGTAAAGACTTGTATGAGTGTGTGTGGATGCGGCTGGAAGGGCATCAGCTGTGTAAGACATACGCCAGAAGAGTTGGGGGTTGATTCCACTGTGGTAACCTCTGAAAAGGGACTAAGCCCACAATAAAATGGACGGATTAAATCATAGATGGATGAAATTTTCTCGGGCTCGGGCTGAACTTTTAAAGCCTGAATGCATCTCTAATTCTTTTGAACACAACTAGCATCCAACAACACCAATCAAACCAACACTCTCCTGGCTGTGAACGTAGGGAACATCTAAGTGTTCCAATTTCGTTGTTTAGTTTGTTAACGATCGCACACAGCAATTGTGATCAGCAAATATGTTTGAATAGTTTGTAGGAGTGCTTCTAGAGACTGCTTCTTTTCTTACATCACATTCCATGTGAAACGTCCCGCTCATTAACAATGCAAGGCTCTCCACACCAATCATCTTCTTGTGGAACCTTCTTTCAAGCGTAAGCCTCTCATTACTGTAGACGGCTCCGCTGAAGCTCTTTCTTCTGCTCTCTCTTGGAAACTGTGATCAAAGTTTGCTGGAGCAGCTCCCTCCAGCTCCACTACAGCTCGTTAAAAGAGATAGCGCGAGCAAAAATGAAAACCGTGATCATGTACTCTCTAGACATTTATGAGATTCTTTCTTCTGGGGAACACAAAGACGTCGATTGTCTTTGTGCCTCTCTTTTACAAAGGCCTGAAAGCTCTTAACCGTATAGGTGCCAGATAACTCCTCGGGTAAGTCATGCAGCCTTGCAGAGAATGATATGTACTCACACTACTGTAAGAGAGTTCTCTCTTTAGAAGCTTTTAAAATGTCTACTTTTACTTGATTGTATTGTACTTTTTCATTCAAATTTTTTCCTTTAAGTGCACTATGCAAGTTTGTGGCCAAAACTGGTACTGCAAACCAATAAAGATATACTATTGGGCACTGCTTTTGTCAACAATAAAAGATGTGGTTAAAATAACAATATAGGTTTGTATACAGTGTAATGCTCTTACAATAAATGGTATAATCTATTTTACCTGTTTGATTATGTACGTTAAAAGTGTTAAAATATTTTATAGTTTAAACATAATTTTTATTGCTGAAGTTTAAAAGCTTGGGTTTGTGAAAAAGTTAAAATTTTGACACCAAGACGGACATCAAAAAGTATGAAAAATCTTAATGGAAAGTTAGTAAAACGAGTGAAAGGTGGTTTTATTGCTAGTTTCACAAAAAGTTAAATTTTTTCAAAATTATATCTATTTAAAAATAACATATGACTAAAAACATAAAAGTGCACCCTGAATGAAGAAACACCATTTAATGTGGTTAAAAAAATGCAGAGAGTTCAAAATCTCCCTCCACATACGCTAAAACCAATTTGTTCTCTTCTATAAATACAAGCTCTTGTCTAGTCTTTACAAAGCATGTCCTCAAAAGCTCCTCTTTTGAGTCCAAAGGAAGAAAGGAAGCCTTTGGAAGCAGCGAAGTGTGAGTAAACAGCCACAGACTTCCATTCGTCACCACAGAGGACTCACGGCAGAGGCTGGACGTCCTCCAATCCACACACGCCCCCTGCTGGCGGCACACGCTGCTGTAGGCGGAGAGCAGGTCACACACGGCTTCAGGCTGGCAGGACACACTCCGACAGATCTGGATGTAGTCGTGAGGAGGAACCAGCGCATGGCAGGGGCCGAAGAGCTCGGAGTTCAACACGTCGCAGGCCCTCGTCATGTTTGAAGCACAAGGATCGAGTTCCTGTAGGCTCTCACAGTCCCCGATCGCCCAGGCTTTCAGGGAGAGAGAGGGGTCGGAGGTCATGCTGCCGTCCCGTAACAGCAGAGCAGTGGCGTCGTCTGAGCAGGAGCCTGAGAGAACCAGAGATACTCAGTCTAAGATGTTATAACAGGAAATATAGAAGAAGAGTAACCGGTCCGTTTGGTGGCCTCTAATTCACTGATACTGGGTCAATTCATACAACGTAGACGCATACATCAACATAATTAACATTCTCTCCTCCCCCTAACAGTGTCACATAGAGTTAAAGGTGCCATGTAAAGTAGAATTTTTTTACTTTTCTCGCACGTTTTGGTATTGTTCCTTCATCAAACACATGCCTCGAGTCATATTCAGGTTCTATAACCCTACTTTCTTTTTCTGGGAGCTCAAACGGTCTTGATGGCTGTAGCACCGCCCACTAACCAATCAGATAAAGAGCCAATGCAGCTCATTTCGATGAAGAACAAACGACTCACCCGGGAGTGAAATGTAGCAGAACCGCGTCGATAAACAATGAAAAGAAAGAGTGTTTTTGGATGTCTTCGTAGTAAACGCACTGCAAAAAATGAATTTTAAGCAAAGCTGAAAATGCTTAAAATTTTTTACGAAGAATTTTCTAATTTAAACCTTTTGGGTATAGATTAGTTTGCTTATTTTGAGAAAATAACACTTATATTTTCTTGAGGAGAAAAAATTTCTCATTCTAGTCATTTATTTTCTTGAATTAAGAAACTCTGTGAAACAAGTTGCCGATTTCGCCACTGATCTTAAAACAAGAATCTTAAAACAAGAATTTTTGACTACATATTCTTATATCAAGAAGTCTTACTTATATTTTATTTTAAGAAATCAATAATAAATACTGGTAAAAACATGCATCTTGAAACAAGAAAAAAAAATCTTAAATCTAGTTCTAGTCTAGATCAAGTAAAATATCTGACAATGGGTTAAGAACATTTGATTTCTTGAAATAAGACTCAAATGTTTGTGAAAAGAAAATAAGAAAAAGGATCTACACCGTAAATAAATCATCAATACCACAAACCTTAAAACCTCATCCAGTCGTGAACTAACTTTGATGAAAGAGATCTGAACTTCAAAAAAGCACTCTTGAAACAAGAAAAAAAAACTCAAATATAGATAAACTCTTCTTAGATCAAGCAAAAGATTCTACTAATGGGGCGAGCAAATTTGAGTTGGCAAGAATTCTTAAAATTAGCAAAAACTTTTAGCTGGTAACAAATGCTGCTGGATCTTAAGAAAATACAAAAACTCTCAAAACAAGTCTCTCCAAGCTGTAAAAGTGCATTGAAACTAGAATATTCCAACTTGTATCTAGCCACTCTAGTGGTCTTAAAACTAGACAATCTGTCTTAAAACTAGAACGTTTTCTCTTTTAGTTTTATATCAGCTTGTCAGAAACTAATTAATTTGTCAGCACTGATAGCGCAGCGGTCAGAGCGCTCACATGTGGAGCTGAAGCCTCCGGTGATGAATCCAGCTCTGGTCCTTCACTGATCTTCTCCCCAGAGCTCTACTAAGTGTTCTTCCTGTGTCTTATTGGAACTGTCCTATCTGAAAATGCATCAATAGGCCCTAAATAATATGTAATATAATTATTTAAAATTAAAATTGTAAGCTAGAATTTCTAGTTTTAACAACATATAGTCTACTTTAAGAACTAAAATTAAGCACAAACTTTCTTAATTTAAGGTTGTATATACTTATTTTAATACTAAATTTTCTAAGTTAGTCTTAAATAAAAGAGAAAACATTCTCGTTTTAAGACAGATTGTCTAGTTTTAAGACCCCTAGAGACTAGATACAAGTTGAAATATTCTAGTTTTTGTCTATTTATCAGCTAGAATTTTTTTCTAATTTTAAGAATTCTCGCCAAGTCAAATTTGCTTATTCCATTGGCAGTTTAACTTTATTTAAGGCCTTTTTTTTTCTTGTTCCAAGAGTGCATTTTTTGCAGTGCGGGTGAATCTTCCTAGAGAACGAGATTTATTCAGTCTAAGACGTTATAAAAGAAAACCACATCTTTGCTGGGGCCTCGTGTTTAAATGCTAGAGTGGATTTTACTAAAAGATTGCGTACGGACAAAACTGGGACAAAAAAAAAAAAATCAGATGAATTCCTGCGTACGCTGTATCACACACAGACTCGCTTTATTCATCCCAGTTAATGTGAAACTGAGCACAGACAAAACTCCGCTCTGGATTACATGTAAATAATTAAACACATAAATGAGCGTGCTGACGGATGAAAATATGGCCACAAGCAATGTTCCTTCTCATTTTTCAAGCGTCTGAGCAAACACAGAGACTCTCTGAGCGACATCTCAACAGCTTCCCACCTTTCAAATCAACATGGTTCATTAAAAAATCTAATTACAGCAGAGGTTAACTTTAGATCATGTTGAATAAAGTGATTTTTTCTGCTCCTATTAAAAATTAAGGCAACTGATGTAAACAAACCATATATATGTATATATATATATATATATATGTATATATATATATATATATATATATATATATACCAAAATAAAACACTACTCATTTAAAGATTCTTTCACTATTAAATACCAATTACAAGCCAACAACAACAAAGGATAACCATATATCGTCCGCAAAAAAGTATTTTTTTACTTAGTGTTTTAATGCTTCCTGTATGAATAATGTATCAACTTTTAATATTTAATCGATAGGGTATTAAATCTTATTTCCTGTCTCAGTAAACTATATTTAGTTTTTTGTATCAACCCAGTTTTAGCTCTAATTCTTCTGATGGAGATGTTTCAGAGAGCAGCAGCACAGAGGAACAGTAGAACTACTCGTTTCCTGAAGGTTTTGCAGCTTAATGAGAAAATTAGAGAAGAATTACTGCCGGTGTTTTAACCCCGAAGACACTCAGAAAGGAAGAGCAGACAAAAACTTTCAACCTGGCTTCGTTTGCTCGTGGATCTTGAGGAGCAGAAGAGCTTGTGGCAACCGAGAGCCGTTCTGCAGGAGGGATCTCAGGGTGCTTGACGTGCGAGAGACAACTCATGCAGAGCCAGACGTTTGCAAGATTGTCGAGAAGTAAGTGACGCAAGTGATGAGCTACCACTCTTGACGGCCAGATACAAGACCTTCTTTAGATAGAGGACTGTTCTCGGGAGCCAGACGGATATTTTCATAAAATTAAGACCAAGTTCGGACTGAAACAATGTTGAGTACATATTACAGTGCTTCATTTGAAGAAAAAGCATCTAAATGTAGCCAATGGATATGTCATTTAATTTTCTTTTATTATCGTAATTAACCTTCACCAAACTTGTCTTTTTATTGGTAAAATATTGGTTAAGTTTTCCCAGCGATGGGTTGCAGCTGGAAGGGCATCCGCTGCGTAAAACATATTCCAGAAGAGTTGGAGGTTCATTCCGCTGTGGAGACCCCGAAAGGGAAGAAAGCCGACATGAAGATGAATGAATGAATAAATATTGGTTAAGTGTTGATATAATAGTTATTAAATTAGTTTTGCATTCTTTGCACTAAATTAAGCGAACGAGGTTCGAGAGGCGCGAGTGGGATCCGGCTCCATGTTAGTGACCGCGTGTGTGGAGAGAGCACGAGGTGAATATATCACACTACGTTCATAAAAGAACTATTATTCATGATATGAGTGATTCATGTTTAGCTGTGTGTGTGAGCATAGTGTGTAGATAGTGTGTAATTCGTGTGTGATGTTTCTGGTAATCATATCGCTCATTATTCACGTGTGTTCTGCAGAAACCGATGAAAAAAAAAAAAAAAAAAAAATATATATATATATATATATATATATATATAATATATATTTCATGCATATCTCACTTACCTGATCCTGCCCTGCTTTTTTGAAGGTATGTTTATAGTTCTGAAGTGTAAATAATTTTTGTTATAATGTTTAATATGTGTTTATAAAGTTAAGCTATGTGTAAATAACAAAGTATTATTGTATATAGTCTTTCCCAGCGATGGGTTGCGGCAGGGAAGGGCATCCGCTGCGTAAAACATATGCCAGAAGAGTTGGTGGTTCATTCTGCTGTGGCGACCCCGAAAGGGAATAAATGCCGACATGAAGATGAATATTGTATATAGTCATGAACCGGTTTAATTTTTGTAAAAATTTTACTGTTAATGTAAGTCAGATGGGATCATGCTCCATTTTAGTGCGTATGTGTGGCATTCCGACCGCACGTGTGGAGAGAGCTAAAAAAAAAAAAAAAATATATATATATATATATATATATATATGTGAGAGAGCGAGCTGAGGTCTGCTACATATAGAACAATAAAGAAACCTAGAAGTTCTTAAAGAAATATCTAAATGAACTGTAATAGCAAAACACCGCTTTCTGATGACATCACATTCTGTGATTGGCTGGTGGAAATTTGGCCCTGAGGTCTCACGACCACTTTGCAAAATCAGGACGAGCGTTAACATACTGCTTCTTTTTTGCACTATAGTGCTTCAGTCGGCATCTGCAGATGGCACAATAGATTTCGCTTCACAAAGATAATTCCTCTATGCAGTAGTTTTTCACGGCACTGATCTGTTATGGTTTTACAAGTACTTTAAAGTGTTCCGAGTGGTTTTTGTTGTTGTTCCACTTGAGGAAAACCCATGCGTTCTCGTCTTTATAAGGTTAAAACTATTCACCAAATCAAGAATGAAACAAGGCTGAGTGAACGGCTTTTAGAAAGTAAAAACATCAAGCTTTCATTCGTGTCCATTTCAAATTTACAGCTGAAAATCTGGCAAATACCGGGCTCTCCGGGTTCAATCCGGGCTCCCGAATGCCCCAAAGAGCTTGATTTCATAAATCAATTTCAGAAGCAGAGCTGGAACTGAACGTAATTGGCTCTTGACCTCGCAAATGTTCCGGCTCTCTCGCTCTCAGCACGACGGAGCTGTATTTACCACACAAGCCGCTGGTGTTGGCGCTCCTGCCGGTGTCCATATTGAGCATGAACTCGTTGCTGTGGGGAGTGAAGGTGAGGGTGAAGCCATGCGTCTCAGACCTCAGCTGGTGGAGGATCGCACCAATTTGTGTCACAGTCACCCTCTCCGCTCTGAACGGGGCTGGAGTCAACACACCGTCCACCGTCACCTGCAAAACAAAGCAGTTTGCTCCTCTGTGGTTTCTCTTTCATCCTCTATCCGTTATATAAAGCTGCTAAATCTTATGGAAGGCAACGGGAGAGTACTGGGGTGAAAGAAACAGAGAACCAGATCTATTCAGTCTAAGATGTTATAACAGGAAATATAGAAGAAGAGTAACCGGTCCGTTGGGTGGCCTCTAATTCACTGATACTGTGTCAATTCAACAACGTAGACGCATACATCAACATAATTAACATTCTCTCCTCCCCCTAACAGTGTCACATAGAGTTAAAGGTGCCATGTAAAGTAGAATTTTTTTACTTTTCTCGCACGTTTTTGTATTGTTCCTTCATCAAACACATGCCTCGAGTCATATTCAGGTTCTATAACCCTACTTTCTTTTTCTGGGAGCTCAAACGGTCTTGATGGCTGTAGCACCGCCCACTAACCAATCAGATAAAGAGCCAATGCAGCTCATTTCGATGAAGAACAAACGACTCACCCGGGAGTGAAATGTAGCAGAACCGCGGCGATAAACAATTAAAAGAAAGAGTGTTTTTGGCACTGAAAGATGAACGTATTCGTAGTAAACGGGAGAATCTTCCGTGTGATGACAAGGACAACCCCGCAGGAGTTGTGGTGGGAGCATGGCAGTGGAAGGAACAGGAGGTACGTGGCTCGTTTGTGTAGAGCCAAACTATTTGAGGTGATTCAAAGACATTGTTAGGGGATAATAAGGGAGGGGGGGGGTCATTTATCAAAACAATTTAAGAATCAAATAAAGAATCAGGTTTAGGGTTCTTAGCATTGCAGTAACGCAGGTTCCCCATAATTTCAATTAGAATGGGGTTACATAAAAGATAAAATGTAAAAATGTCCGTATCCAGAAGCAAGTGCCATGTCTGCAAAAACGACCGTTTCAGTCCAGCATCAGCAAGAACATTGAAAGGTTGACTCAATATTCAAGTTTGCTCTGTAAGTTTAGCTAACGTGAGTGATCTTTGCTTTTCAAACTGTAAGAAACTGTTTACAAATCTTCAAGTTCCGTTATCGTGCAAGTATTCCCAAAGAATATTATTACACAAATATATGTATTTGTTTCCAATTAAATCTGCAATCTGAGTAGGATTTAAACAGGACATTATCTCAATCAGAGGCAACGAGATCCCAAGGAGCCACTCGTTTTCTATTCCAGCTGAAATACCTTCATGTCGTCCCGAAGCATCACGCTGGCCCCGCCCTCCCGCAGCTCCAGACTCTTCATGCAGATCTGATTGGCCGAGCTCTCACAGACCGACGCATGCAAAACTAGCTCCGCCCCTCCGGAGCGAAGAAGCAAATAAGAACAAGCAGATCTCAGCTTCAGGGCGGCACCTGAGAACGACACCACATGACTGCTGGAGCTCCCCATGCAGCTGCCTGAGGACAGAACGGAAGCAGAGGTAGGTCACGCAACAGAAGACACGCGCTCTATTTACATCATTTTGTTCATGGGATGCGTTCTTCGAAGCAGATCAATTAAAATGATAAAAATAACAATAATAATGTTTTCAATTTATATAGCGCTTTTGTAGACACTCAAAAACGCTGTACAATGATCAGAACATTATTCACTCACTCCACATTCACTCTCTGGTGGTGATAAGCTACCGCGGTAGCCCTCAGCTGCTCCGGGGCAGTCTGACAGAACTTGGCTGCCATTCCGTGGCTACGACCTCCTGACCAACACCAAACACACTCCACCAGTCACACTCATCCACCAAACACCAACACTCCACCAGTCACACACATCCACCAAACGCACTCACTACACAGTCCACCAAACACACTCCACCAATCACACCATCCACCAAACAGTCACACCACATCCACCAAACACACTCCACCAATTCACACTCATCCACCAAAACGCACTCCACCAGTCACACACATCCACCAAACACACTCCACCAGTCACACACATCCACCAACACACTCAACCCAGTCAACACTCATCCACAAACACCCCACATAACTCCACCTACGCACATCACCATCCATCCACCATCCACAAACACCCCCACCATTAAACATACATCCACAACCACCCCCGTCACACCACACACATCCACCATAACACCACCCACCAGTCCACATCCATCCCCGATAGACACCCCACCAGTCACACACATCACAAATATCCACAAGTCCACACCACCCAAACACAACACACCAGTCACCCATCCACCAAACACAGCTCCCCAGTCACCCATCACACCCAAACGCACACTCCACCAGTCACACCTCATCCCCAACCCCACACACACATCCACCAAGCATCACAATTCATCCAACACCCAAACGCATCCACCAGCGCACACGACAGCACCAACAAACGACAACAACCACACCAGGTCAAACAAAGCCACAACAAAACACACGCCCCCAGGCCACGCATTCCACCACTAAGCAAACCCTGAACCAGTGCACACACAGCCACCAACGGCCACGACAACAGGCACACGCTACAGCACCAATCACACAACTCCCACCCAGTCACACAAATCCACCAATACACACTCCACCCTAGGTAACACTGCAGCCACCATAACACAACAAACCAAAAACACCGCGCTAACAAACAGACCACCAAAACACACCCAACAAAAAGGCCCACAACAGCCAACCAAAACAAAAGCCACCAGTCACACTAATACACCAAAAACAACCCCACCCCGGCAACACTGTATCCACCAAAACACACCTCACCAAGTAACACACACCCACACAAAACACCACCCCACCATGTCCCACCACATCCCAACACAATCCAACCAGACACTCATCAACCCAAACACACACACCCACCAGGCACACGCCCATGCCACAAAACAACCCCACCCAGCGGCAAACACAGCCACCAAACACACCCCCCACCAGCACACGACAGCACACACAAACACACAGCACACGCCACAAGCACAGCAGAATTACAAAAAACACACAAAATCTTAAGAAAAAGGAACACGAAAGACACACAAAAAAAAATACATACTCAAAGGAACTAACTAAAAGGAAATAAAAAAAAAACAAAAAGGATAAAAGTCATCTGAAACAACAACTACAACAGTTCCAAACAAGCGAAAAAAAAACAGAAAAAAAGATCAAAGAGAAGATTAAAAATAACGAAAGCACACACCAGGAAAAAGCAAGAGAAAAAACAAATATCGCAAATAACAGGAAAACCACATCAAAAAACTAATACACTGCTCACTCAGGAAAAAAAAGCCAACACAAGCAGAGACGGATCACCGGAACACGCAGCCACTAAAAACACCACACCAGGGCATATACGAAGCCAACCAAAACTACACGAAAACTAGGTCCCAAAGCAGCCACACAAAAAACACGTCCACCAGGACACACACAGACCCCAAACAGACCGCCAGCCAGGGGACCCACAACAAGCTCACCAAACACAACCCAGCAAGGCCCACACAGGCCAACAAACACAAACCCCACCAGTCACAAGAGCCTACCACAAAAAAAACCCACCTACCGTCATCAATCATCCACCCAGTCACACTACATACACCAAAACAAGCAACACCAGTCAACCACCAACACCAACCAAACAGTCACCCCACTACAGTCCACTCACACCACCCACCACAGTACATCTCCACCCAAACAAGTACACCCAGCAACTCCACCAACACGTCCACACAGTCAACATCCAACAAAACACATCAACCCAGTCACAACATCCACCAAACTTACCGCCATCCCACACAGCAACTCACAAAACACCCACATCCCACAAAAATCACCCAAACAACACCCACCTAGTCACACTCTCAACACCAACACCAACCACACACAGTTACACTCACCAAGTCCAACAACTAAAACAAAAGCACCCCACAACTACAGCCACAACATACACCACAACCACCCCACCACACACCTCCACCAAACACACTACAGTCACCAATCACAGTCACCACACATCCAACAATCCACAGCACCCATCACTCACACTCATCCACCCAAACACACTCCACCAGTCACCACTATATACACCAAACACCACGCACACCACAAACAGACCCCACATGTCACACACATCCACCAAAAACCCCACCAGTCATACACCAACCACACCAACATCCAACCCCTACCATAACCAACCACTAATCATCATCCACAAACACACTCACATCAGCAAAATCACTACCACAAACACACTCACTCCACCAAACACTTACCCAACCATGTCACACATCATCCCAACACAAAACAAACCCCACCAGTCAAACACACTCCACCCAAACACCACACCTCCACCAGTCACACACATCCACCAAACACACCCCACACTCACACATCCACCATACACACTCCACCAGTCACACAACATCCACCAACACCACACCAGCACACTCATCCACCAAACAATCCCACCAGTCACAAACACCAAACACACTCCAACCAGCACACTATCCACACACCCCAGATCAACAGCATCACCAAAAACTCCCACCATACACACTCACCACAAAAACACACACCATCACACACACATCCACCAAAACACACACCATCCCACCCAAACATCCACCAGTCACACACCCACCAGTCACACTCATCCACAAACCACACTCCACCAGTCACACACATCACCAAACAACCACCCCACAGTCACACAACCAATAACACAAACACCACAAACATACCCCCACGTCACACAACAATCCACCAATCACAACACACCACAGTCACACACAATCCACCAGTCACAACTCATCCACCAAACACTACCCCACAGTCACAAACATCCACCCAAAACACTCCACCAGTCACACACATCCACCAAAACAACAAAACACCCCAGTACACAATCACAACAAACACACACACCATAACACACACCAACCAAACACCCTCACCAGTCACCACTCATCCACCAACACCTCCACCAGTCCACCTCCCACATTCACCACCAAACACCATCACCAGTCACACTCATCCACCAAACACATCCACCAGTACACACATCACACACAACACAACTCACACCATACACAATACCCACCAAACACACTCCACCAGTCACACACATCCACCAAACCCACCCCACCAAACATACCCCACATGTCACACACATCCACCAATCACACCCCACCAGTCACACACATCCACCAGTCACACTCATCCACCAAACACACCCACCAGCACACACAATCACCAGTCACACTCATCCACCAAACACACCCCACGCACGACACACATCCACCAAACAACACTCCACAACCAGTCACACACATCCACCAAACACACCCACCAGTCAACATCATCCACAACACACCCACCAGTCACACACCATCACCAAACACAACCCCAACAGTCAACACACACACCAAAACCCCACCAGTCACACTCATCCACCAAACCCACCCCACCAAACAATACCCCACCAATTGCACACAAACACTCCCCGACACCCACCCCAACCCTTCACACTCACTCCACCACACAAACACTCCACCATGTCCCACTGCATCATCCACCAACCACCCCCACCATTCCACACACAGAAAATGCCCGCCAAACGCTTCCACCGTCCAACTCCTCCACCAAACACACTCCTCCAGTCACACACATCCACAAACACCTCCACCATCACACTCATCCACAAACCCACCCCATCCACAAACATACCCCACATGTCACACACATTCACCAATCAACCCCCCATTCACCACCGACACAAACACACACCTCCCACCAATGTCACACACATCCACCAAACAACCACCTCCACCAGTCACACTCATCCACCAAACACATCCCACCAGTCACACGCATCTATACAGGGCAATGTGGGTGAAGTAGCTTGCCCAGGGCAACAACGGCAGAATGGCCCTAGCAGGGATCGAACCGACAACCTTCTGGTTACAAAACGACCAACTCCACCACTGCGCCATCTTTCCATCCCCTGAAAAATGAACATCTTGAGTGCAGAGAGAGACTCATACCTGGAATTTGTGCTGTGCATCTAACCTATCCCAGTGTACACACACACACAGCAGTGAACAAACACAGCGTGAGCGCTCACCCGGAGCAGTAGGAGCCATGGCTGCGGGGCCCGGGGAGCAGTCGGGGAACTGGAGCTCGCTCGAGGGCTCCACAGCTGTGCTTGTTGAAGATTTAGAGCAAGTGTTCCATCACTCACACCACCTTCAACTCGGTGGATCTGGTGATCGAACCTGCAACCTTCCGATCACAAGTCGCTCTCCTTATCCACCGGAACACAACTGCCGGAAACTATGTTTTCACTAAATGCAGTGATCGCCGTTTAGCTTCTTCGAGCAGTGTAGGTGTGAGAGTGCCTGTGTACGTACAGGGACAGCTCCAGGTACATCCGCAGCTGTGGTTGGAGCGTAGGGCTGGCAGGCCGTTTCTGCAGACGGGGCGCTCCATCTTCTCACAGTTGATTCGGTGACTCTGGACGCTCACGGTTCCTGATGGGTCGCACAGCACGGAGTGACAGCCGCCGGGGAGCATCCAGGTTTCACCAGGCTGACGGAACAGGGCAGAAGAGACTCTTTTTGCGGGATAAATCACAATCAGGTTAGTTACAGGTTACAGGTTAGTAACAGCAAAGGATGCATTTGTGTAGCTTATTTTTATTAATGCACGCATGTAATAGAAAGCCTTCGCGCTTGTTGGAAGAGTTGCATTCTGGTTTATACACAAAGGAAAGCAGAAATCTGCTTCTAAAAGACAGAGGTGGGTAGAGTATCCGATAAATCTACTCGATTAAAAGTACTTGTGAATGTATTTACTCGAGTAAGAGTAAAAGTACTTGTGAACGTATTTGCTCGAGTAAGAGTAAAAGTACTTGTGAATGTATTTACTCGAGTAAGAGTAAAAGTAACTCCCAAATGATTTACTCGCGTAAGAGTAAAACAGTTTATAAACCAAATGTACTCAAGTACTAGTTACTTCTGATCTGAACGAGACGAAGCAAAAACGCAAGGTATTACACACTATTTCCTATGGAATACTTTAGTTTATTTTCCTAAGGGGAAGATAATGTAAAGCTGATTGGAAACTATAATTAAACCTACATTACAAAGGCGAAACATGCAACAAAAAGAGGTTTTGCATCTCTACAATCACAGCTTACAGAATTCGCGTGCTGTGAAATCCTCTTTAAATGCGTCATCCGTCTGCACGCGTGATGTCTGTTGCGCATAGAAAAACTTGAAGGGAAACATTGAGCTTCCGGAGACAGTTCTTTGTAGATTTAATCAGGTTGAATCAGGAAATTTGTAGAATTCATGGAATTTTATAGAAATCAGGGAATTTTATAGAAATCAGGAAATTTGTAGGTTATCAGCTTAAATGTGTAGCATAAAAATTATGCATTCTAGCTCGTGCTCTGAAATCAAGTTGTTTTCCTAACCGATTGGGGGATGCAAAGTGCTTGAAGTGATAATTAATAATTGTTTTCATTAGTGCTTCAAACTATGTAAGAGGATTAGGGCCACTGTAAAAATAAAATTGAAGTTCTGAATTTTTCTCAGAATTCTGACTTTTTTCCTCAGAATTATGACTTCAATCTCAGAAATAAGGTTAGCTTATTTAATATTCTATGTTAAAGTCAGAATTCTGAGATTAAAGTGAGAATTCTAAGGAAAACAGTGAGAATTTTGATTTAAAAAGTAATAATTCTGAGAAAAAAATTCTTAATCTTAATTGTTTACAGTGGCACCAGTAATTCTCTTCAAACCGGTTCAGGCAACAAGAAAAAAAAAAAAAAATCACAGGAGCAAAAATAAAACCAGAACTGTCCAAACATAAACTCAGACGTTAATATATTGATTCTATCCAAAGAGAAGTGTTGCCATTTCCCCCGCTTTTAAGCCCTATTTTTTTTATAACGCTGATGATTCATTTAAGGACCATTTAATAAAGAATTCTCTCTTTTCAGTTCAGCTCTAATCGAGTTGCAGTGGAACAGACTGTTTATAAAAGTGATACGCTCAGAAAGAGGACACGACGGAAGAAACCAGCACACGTTGCTTCGTCTCTGGCTGAGCAGATGCTTCACAGTAAATGAAATAAAGCAGAGATGGAGCTTTTGGAAGCCGTGTTAACTGTGACTCTACCGCCCCCTTGAGTTCAGAAAAACTACCAGCAACCCACTGGGAAGTTTAGCATGTGTTAGTTTTTGGATGAGCGAGTTAAAGGAGTGATCAGAGTTAGGCGACAGTAGTTATGGGGTTATTTCTGTAGCAACATTATTTGCGTACTTGAGGAGAGCTTTGCAAGTATCTTGATCTCCAAATGTGTCGTGATTTACCCAATCCATGTCCCAAATTTTTTTTTTAAGCTGTTATTTCTTCCTATTCTATCTTTTTTCCTATGCTGGGTCGGAGAGGTAGGCGACAAATAAATGTGTGACTGATTGGGATAGCTGATAATAATAATAATAATTATTGTAATGCTGGTACAAATTTACAATCTTAGGTACACCCTCAAAAACTGACAAAGTTAAAAAAAACTCTTTTCTTTCCTGATGGCAAAAAGAAGCCGGATGAACTGGTTAGCAGGATTAAGTTTAGGATTGGTTTGCACTAATCCTGGGTTTTGGGTGCCATGAAAGGATCTCGGATTTAACCAGTCTTTGTCACCTGGTTACATCCGCCACACGGCTCAGCTGCTCCGGAGCAGGGTATGTTCAGAGTTAGAGATTGCACGCTTACGTTTGTCCAATCAGCGGTTTTAAAAGAACTTTTGAGTGACTTGTGACTAACGTCAATAACAACGCGTCCAAATTTTCTTTCCAATCTTGCGCATATTTGTGCACAAATTGTTAAACGAGTATTTAAAGACTGACAAAATCCCTACGCATTTCCTAACACGTATTTGCACGAAAGATAAAGGTTCCCCGCTTCTTCGCGCGTACAAAATGTGACGCCCAGAAGTCCCGCCCTCACTGTTCCGCAGACGGTGTGTTATACGACTAACCTGCTCCATAGACCTTTTAAATGTAACATACTGTTACGTGAAGAAATTTGTGAAGAAATAAGCATTTATTTTTACCAATTGCAATACAACCATAAACACGTTAGCATAATATAAAACATTAAAACGTATTGGAGTTAAGTCAGTAAAAAATATTTTCTCGTTATGAAATGGATGTCACGCTCGATACTCAATTTTGCGTTAATCAGAATGAGCTTCTTTGACATCGTTTTCACAAAATCAGCAATTTTCTGCCAACAATCTCATCTGGCTTCGGCAGCAGCCGCAGTATTATTATGACACAAAATAAATGTAAAAAAACTTTTTGGTTATTCAGTGCCATCAGTCTTTTATGCCAAACCAATCAGAGCTTCAGGATCAGAGCCTGTCTCCACAAAGAGCGATGATGAGCTCTTCATGAAACCGATTAAACCGGACTGAAACAATCGGGTTTTGTCAAGTCTAAACCCGTCCGGTAAAGGTGACTTTGTTAAGCCACGTTCATGGAACATGGTACATCTCCTCTCTACTGTCCAATTAAATAAAGGCATGAAACGGCCTGAAAAAAAAATAAAATAAAAAAATATATATATAAAAGAAGAATCAAAGCAAGATTCACATTTGCTGATCAAGATTTTGCAACGCTCTGCACAGGCGCATAAATAATATTGCTACTCCACAACCCCATAGAAGTGAGGGTTGTGCTGCTGAGGGTTGTGCTGCTGAGGGTTGTGCTGCTGAGGGGTGTGCTGCTTAGGGGTGTGCTTCTGAGGGTTGTGCTTCTGAGGGTTGTGCTGCTGAGGGTTGTGCTGCTGAGGGTTGTGCTGCTGAGGGTTGTGCTGCTGAGGGGTATGCTGCTTAGGGGTGTGCTTCTGAGGGTTGTGCTTCTGAGGGTTGTGCTGCTGAGGGGTGTGATGCTGAGGGTTGTGCTGCTGAGGGTTGTGCTGCTGAGGGTTGTGCTGCTGAGGGTTGTGCTGCTGAGGGTTGTGCTGCTGAGGGGTGTGCTGCTGAGGGGTGTGCTGCTGAGGGTTGTGCTGCTGAGGGGTGTGCTGCTGAGGGGTGTGCTGCTTAGGGGTGTGCTTCTGAGGGTTGTGCTTCTGAGGGTTGTGCTGCTGAGGGTTGTGCTGCTGAGGGTTGTGCTGCTGAGGGTTGTGCTGCTGAGGGGTGTGCTGCTTAGGGGTGTGCTTCTGAGGGTTGTGCTTCTGAGGGTTGTGCTGCTGAGGGGTGTGATGCTGAGGGTTGTGCTGCTGAGGGTTGTGCTGCTGAGGGTTGTGCTGCTGAGGGTTGTGCTGCTGAGGGTTGTGCTGCTGAGGGGTGTGCTGCTGAGGGGTGTGCTTCTGAGGGTTGTGCTTCTGAGGGTTGTGCTGCTGAGGGGTGTGCTGCTTAGGGGTGTGCTTCTGAGGGTTGTGCTGCTGAGGGTTGTGATGCTGAGGGTTGTGATGCTGAGGGGTGTGCTGCTGAGGGTTGTGCTGCTGAGGGTTGTGCTGCTGAGGGGTGTGCTGCTGAGGGTTGTGCTGCTGAGGGGTGTGATGCTGAGGGGTGTGCTGCTGAGGGTTGTGGTGCTGAGGGTTGTGATGCTGAGGGTTGTGATGCTGAGGGGTGTGCTGCTGAGGGGTGTGCTGCTGAGGGGTGTGCTGCTGAGGGGTGTGATGCTGAGGGGTGTGTTGCTGAGGGTTGTGCTTCTGAGGGTTGTGCTGCTGAGGGTTGTGCTGCTGAGGGTTGTGATGCTGAGGGGTGTGCTGCTGAGGGTTGTGCTGCTGAGGGTTGTGCTGCTGAGGGGTGTGATGCTGAGGGGTGTGCTGCTGAGGGTTGTGCTGCTGAGGGTTGTGCTGCTGAGGGGTGTGCTGCTGAGGGGTGTGCTGCTGAGGGGTGTGCTGCTGAGGGGTGTGCTGCTGAGGGTTGTGCTGCTGAGGGGTGTGCTGCTGAGGGTTGTGCTGCTGAGGGGTGTGCTGCTGAGGGTTGTGCTGCTGAGGGTTGTGCTGCTGAGGGTTGTGATGCTGAGGGTCGTGATGCTGAGGGGTGTGATGCTGAGGGGTGTGATGCTGAGGGGTGTGATGCTGAGGGTTGTGCTGCTGAGGGGTGTGATGCTGAGGGGTGTGCTGCTGAGGGTTGTGCTGCTGAGGGTTGTGCTGCTGAGGGTTGTGCTGCTGAGGGGTGTGCTGCTGAGGGTTGTGCTGCTGAGGGTTGTGCTGCTGAGGGTTGTGATGCTGAGGGTCGTGATGCTGAGGGGTGTGATGCTGAGGGGTGTGATGCTGAGGGGTGTGATGCTGAGGGGTGTGCTGCTGAGGGGTGTGATGCTGAGGGGTGTGCTGCTGAGGGGTGTGATGCTGAGGGTCGTGATGCTGAGGGGTGTGCTGCTGAGGGGTGTGCTGCTGAGGGTTGTGCTGCTGAGGGGTCGTGATGCTGAGGGGTGTGCTGCTGAGGGTTGTGCTGCTGAGGGGTCGTGATGCTGAGGGGTGTGATGCTGAGGGGTGTGATGCTGAGGGTTGTGATGTAAGACAGCTCACCTTGCGCTCGTTCCCTTCGTCATCCACACACGCCCCGGGAGGACCCGCTGAGAGACAGCACAGTTATTTTTTTATCGTGGCAATTTATTTGTGTGTGAGTCTGTGAAAGAGTCTGGAACGCTTTTTGAACGCACCGTGCGCGTGCTGAGCGTGTTTATGTGAGAGAAATCTGCGCTCATGCACCTGTTAGAACCTAGGGCTTCCCTGAACCTGTGTAAACCTAAACATGGATTTGCTGTTTAAATGGGTTTTGGGTACGCAGGGTTTACTGTGACCCTTCATTAACGTGAAGTAAAAAGCACTAGAGTAAATTTAACCAAGTGTAGAGTAACCCAGGAAATTTGAGATGCTAAAAGCTAATCTCCACATGTGTCCCAATCGCTAAAAAATAGAATCCCAGGGTTTTCATAACAAAATGTGATTTTTAATTTTGTGTTTTGACTAATACTTTTAATTATATTTAGATTCGGTTTATATCATATTTAGTCGGTTTGGGACGAAAGGCAAACAAATGCACGGAGGCCCCTATTTCCAGGCTTTTTATTATTTGATTAAATATATTTCTATATATGCAACATTATGGTTTGCTGATAATCTGGGAATTTAAGTTTTAAGAGTCAAAATTATGATTTCTTGAGCCTGGTCTGTTGATGTAGTTGAAACTTCAAAATAAAAGCCTAAATTTGTAACGTTTTAAGAGTTAAAATTATGATTTCTGCAGTGTGGTCTGTTGATATAGTTGGAATTTCAAAATAAGAGCTTAATAGTGAAATAGTGAGGCTCCGTCAAGGGGGGCGCATTTGACCTCTGGAACATGCTTTTTTATTTTTCTATTTCGTTTTTTTACTTTTCTAGAATAAAGTCCAATACCACTCCACTACATTAGGGGGCAGTGGCGCTCTCACTGGCAGAGTATGAAGTGTAGACACGAAGTGTAGAAGACAGGCGGAGAGAGAAGGAGCTAAAGAGACAAACAAAAGTCTCCCGAAAGCTAAGACGAGGAAATATGATGACGCGTTTGTAGTGCTTGGCTTCACTGTGACTCCGGTGAGAGACGAGGAGAGACAGGTGTGCTTACTGAGTCTAAACATGTGGGCAGCGGACAGCATGAAGCCAAATAAATGAAGGCGTCACTTAAAGACGTTACACATCGATCACGCTGATAAACTGCTTGAGTATTTTCAGCGAAAATGCGCCGAATATTAGCAGCAATCACGATCAGTCAAACAATGTTTATAGTTTTATTAAGGATTTAATGTTTTTTTTACATTTCAGATGCACCTTAAATATTTTCTGCTACAGTTAATAAAGCTATTCTGTGTTGTAAGTTGGTCCACAGTTCTTTCTTTTCTCTCTTATACGTTAATAAGGATACTGTGTTATGCAGAGGTGTACTTATAACACATTTAAAGACAATTAGTACTATTGATAGTTGCGCGGGGGGCGAGATGTTTTTTTTACTTCCTAGGGGGGCGCGACAGATTATAATTGAGAAACACTGGCGTAGGTTGCACTCAGCTCTTGTCTCATGTCTCGTGTGCCTGTCTGAGTGCTTTCAGCGAGCCTGTGTCAGTCAGTGAGGGAGTGTAGAGGAGTACGCGTGCTTCTGAGTCCGTCACCTCTGCAGAGCTTCTCGGGGAAGCTTTGGTCGAGCGTTATCATGGCGAGGAGATACTCCGCGCTGCTCAGCCGGATGACGTTATCCTGAGACTGAGGGCCGGCGAGCGCGACAAGTTCAGTCGGGTCGTACTGCTCACCCAGTCCCACTGGAAACACAGAGACGCCTGCAAGCAACAGAAACACGGTGATGCTCCACGATTTGTCAGAACATTAATACCTTCAAAGAGAACAAAAGCTAGTGAGGATTAGGAGTGAGTAAATATGAAACTGGTTGATGCTGTAGTTGCCTGCATGGTGTTATTGTGTGTATAATTTATATATTTGTTTGCTTTTTCAAAAAATTATAGTTGGACTATTTTCTGGTTGACCTTATTAGAGAGGACTAGAAAAGAGAGAGAGAGAGAAAGAGAGAGAAAGAGAGAGAGAGAGAGAGAGAGAGAGAGAGAGAGAGAGAAAGAAAAGGGGTGACAAAGGATGCTAAGAGGTTAAGGCTTGAGATACTCTAGCACTGGGGTCTAGGGTCCTTAAGAACATACAGAGAGAGAGAGAGAGAGAGAGAGCGAGCAAAAATGAGAGAGAGAGAGAGAGAGGAGAGAGCAAAAATGAGTGAGAGAGAGAGAGACAGGTGAAAGAGAGAGAAAGGATAGAGAAGAGATGGGAGAAATAGAAGAGTGTAAGAGAGAGAAAGAGAGGAGATAGAAGAGAGCGTTTTAGTGAAGATAGGAGATAGAGAGAGAAAATATGGGCAAGGAAATAGGAGAGTGAAAAATAAAGGAGAGAAATACTGAGGAGATGGGCGAGAGAGAGGAGAGAGAAGGACAAGGGGAGAGAAACAAGGAAAGAGAGAGAGAGAGAAAGAAAGAGAGAGAAGGACGAGAGGAGAGAAAGAAGGAAAGAAAGAAAGAGAGAGAGAGAAAGAGAGAAGGGAGGGTTATAGAGAGGAGAGAGAGAGAGGTAGAGAAGTTAGAGAGAGTTGAGAAAGAGAGAGAAAGAAAGAGAGAGAAGGACGAGAGGAGAGAAAGAAGGAAAGAAAGAAAGAGAGAGAGAGAGAAAGAGAGAAGGGAGGGCTATAGAGAGGAGAGAAAGAGAGAGAGAGAGGTAGAGAAGAGTTAGAGAGAGTTGAGAAAGAGAGAGAGAGAGGGGTTGAGAAGAGTTAGAGAGAGAGAGAAAAGAGGGGGATGTAGGCTATAGAAGACAATGGTGGAGAGACTATTAACAATAATTTCCATAGAGTATGTGTTTTCACTCAACATATGAAAAATAGAAGTAAAACATTTAAACACAACATAAAACAGGGTTGCCACTAAAATGTACAGAGCTGCAGACCTCCAGATGTGGGAAGCCCTGCTTAGAACATCTACGGTTGTTTGCTTATCCCACTATTCCACGAATAAGAAACGAAGACGTTTGTCACCTCGCCACAACCTTCAGGCTATAAGAAACACACTTTTAAGAGTGTGTGGAGCCTGATTGGTCCTCTCTTCCTATCTGACCATGGAAGAAGGTGGACGCATAGCGATCGAGAACCAGAATTCTATATCTTTGGATCATTTATAATTGTGCATGTAAAGAGAAATGACTCTGTAATTCTCTGCTAACTTTTCTATGAATATGCGAGACCTTCGTTTAACATTAGAGAGTTACTTGAAGGGTGCTCCACTTAAAATTGTATGTAAGCAACTTAGCTTTGTTGCTATGGGAGCAATCAAATCATTAACTCATTGATTTATAACATAAGGCTTTCGAATTAATTTTAAGAATTAGGTCTTGTTTATGTCATTTCAGGTGAAGAATTGAGCGTATAGTTTATGTAAGTTACCTGCTGTCAGAGCTTCGTTTGCTGCCTCCTGCACCGAGTCTATGGATCTGTGAGTCACCAGCATCACCACAGCTTTAGGGATGCCCATGCGGCCCCCGCCGCTGGAAGAAACAGCCGTCTGAACAGCCAATCGCAGAGCAGCACCTGCAGACAGGAGTCATGTGAATTTGGACCATCGTTGTCATTGGAGCCGTTTTGTATCCGTACCCAGTCGAGTGGTGTTGTCTGCTTCGCAGTGAAGGGAATCTAGAAGATTGAGAAGGTTTTCTTCAGACTGCTCACTGCTCCATGAGAACCCCACGGTTGATTTCGACCCATACACCATCACCGACACCTGAGTCTGACTACGACCTGCAGAGCAATCCAAGCATGAGAAACTCTTGAACAACCTTTTCAGCGTAGACAGAAACACAACAGAAAGACCTACCAATGCTGGTACTCTTTATAAAGGTTTTCACAAATGTTTTCAAATCATCAAACTCGTTTTCTGGAGAAGCGCTCAGCAGGAACAAAACATCCAGAGGCTTTGAGCAGGGCACTGAAAACACATTTACACGGTCATGAAAGCTGATAAATATCAGGTGATAGTTCAGTCATGCGAAAATAAATTCATATAGGTCCCAGATAGCAGAGAACTGTTTGGCCCAGATCCTACTTTTGTTCTGGGCCATTTCTGAACCACGTCTGGTTCAGTGCCATACCGGTTCAGGGCCAGTCCCGTACCAGAACTGTGAAAGTTCTGAACCATTTCTGTACCAGATCTGGTCCAGTGCAATACCAGTTCAGGGCCAGTCCCGTACCAGAACTGGGAAAGTTCTGAACCATTTCTGTACCAGATCTGGTCCAGTGCAATACCAGTTCAGGGCCAGTCCCGTACCAGAACTGGAAAAGTTCTTTACCATTTCTGTACCAGATCTGGTCCAGTGCAATACCAGTTCAGGGCCAGTCCCGTACCAGAACTGGGAAAGTTCTTTACCATTTCTGTACCAGATCTGGTCCAGTGCAATACCAGTTCAGGGCCAGTCCCGTACCAGAACTGGGAAAGTTCTTTACCATTTCTGTACCAGATCTGGTCCAGTGCAATACCAGTTCAGGGCCAGTCCCGTACCAGAACTGGGAAAGTTCTTTACCATTTCTGTACCAGATCTGGTCCAGTGCAATACCAGTTCAGGGCCAGTCCCGTACCAGAACTGGGAAAGTTCTTTACCATTTCTGTACCAGATCTGGTCCAGTGCAATACCAGTTCAGGGCCAGTCCCGTACCAGAACTGGGAAAGTTCTGAACCATTTCTGTACCAGATCTGGTCCAGTGCAATACCAGTTCAGGGCCAGTCCCGTACCAGAACTGGGAAAGTTCTTTACCATTTCTGTACCAGATCTGGTCCAGTGCAATACCAGTTCAGGGCCAGTCCCGTACCAGAACTGGGAAAGTTCTTTACCATTTCTGTACCAGATCTGGTCCAGTGCAATACCAGTTCAGGGCCAGTCCCGTACCAGAACTGGGAAAGTTCTTTACCATTTCTGTACCAGATCTGGTAAAGTGCAATACCAGTTCAGGGCCAGTCCCGTACCAGAACTGGGAAAGTTCTTTACCATTTCTGTACCAGATCTGGTCCAGTGCAATACCAGTTCAGGGCCAGTCCCGTACCAGAACTGGGAAAGTTCTGAACCATTTCTGTACCAGATCTGGTCCAGTGCAATACCAGTTCAGGGCCAGTCCCGTACCAGAACTAGGAAAGTTCTTTACCATTTCTGTACCAGATCTGGTCCAGTGCAATACCAGTTCAGGGCCAGTCCCGTACCAGAACTGGGAAAGTTCTTTACCATTTCTGTACCAGATCTGGTCCAGTGCAATACCAGTTCAGGGCCAGTCCCGTACCAGAACTGGGAAAGTTCTTTACCATTTCTGTACCAGATCTGGTCCAGTGTAATACCAGTTCTGAGCCAGTCCCGTACTAGAACTGGGCAAGTTCTTTAACATTTCTGTACCAGATCTGGTCCAGTGCCATACCAGTTCTGGGCCAGTCCCGTACAAGAACTGGGCAAGTTCCAAACCGATTGGGGATTGGGGTGGCACAAATGAGGCAAGAGCACACGGTGCAACATACACAAAATGGAAACTACATCCACAATACAATATAAAAAATACACACAACATAAACATCGGGACACATACTGAGTTTTGTACCAGTTCTGGGCCAGTTCTGTATCAGATTTGGGCCAGTTCTGTTCCAGATCTAAACTTTAATAAAACTTTAGGCGCTAGTATAGGCTGAGTCCCAGCTCTGATTTGTTTCATGACTATGATCATGACCATTTTTATACGAATCTGACACAGATACGGATTTGACAGTTTGAATGTGGATCTGGGGCTTAGTCATCTGCTGTCTGGGTTGATTCTGGCTTGCATCTTCCTCATCTACCCACATAGTACATTTTATTTGACTCAACTATGGCTTACTCAAGCCCAGGTACCACGGTAAATTATGGAACATGTCTGGACAAAGTTCTAACCCCAGTCATGGGCCAAATCTGGGCAACACTTGGCCCATGACTGGCTCAAGCTTCATCACGTTAGCCATAAATGTAATGTCTGGACCATGTCTTTTTTTCCCACACAAAATACCAAACCATCATTTCTAGACTAGGGTTTGTCCTACATACTGTATGTTAACGCCAGATGAATGCCAGATGAAAACTAGTAAAGCGCCAAACACGACCCAAACTTTTTTTGCTTAGTAATATCTATGGACCTGCATGATTTAGAAATGAGTCCCAAACCTCCTTATTTTTTATTCCCACAGGATGACAACTGCTTTTTTTTTTTACCTAAAAAGATTGACACCAGCCTGATATTGCACATTAAGTGATTGGGAGCCTCTCGCTGTGAAGCACTCCACTTTGCCTAAAATGTATCTTTTCAACATTTCAAACAACCATGAAGATCGTCAGATGACATAAACAGAAGAATACGCTTCCTGGGCAGACGTGGGAAGTGACTGTGTAAACAATAATGATAAAAAAAATCTGCAAACCAACTACTCATTTAAGCAAAATGTGGAGCAAGGTGTAGTGCAGGTTCTGACCTGAAGGCGGCAGAGTGGCTCGTGGTGTTAAAGTGGGTGGAACAGGGCTCCTGATGGTTGTGCTAATATTGATCAACAAGGGCCTCAGTTTCTGGAGGTCAGCGGGATCCTCCAGGATCATCGGTTCCTCCGGGAAGCTCAGAATTGTTAGATCTTCACGACGAACCCTATGGCCAATCCCAATAGGGTAGAGTTTAATATGAGCAGATCTCGGGGGCCTCTGAATTACATCTGTGGATGGGCTCTGTGCTATGAGGAACACCATCTGATCTAAAGAGCTGCCTGGAGAGTCTGTGGTGACCGTCTCGTACAGTGACCGGACAGCATGACCAGTGTTGACCTCGACGCTCCGGGTCCAGCGCATCTTCCGCATTCGCTTCACCACTTTCTCTCGTTGCTGGAGCTCCATTCGATGGATTTCCATGGTAACTGTCACCGAGTACACCATCACCGTAATGCGTAGATTCCTGACGTCTCGTTGATCAAGCGACAAGATGACATCGATCAAAGCATCTCGAGTTTTATTGAACCCCTCCTCACCGGTTGCATTTGAGCTTTCAAGGAGAAAGATAATCTCGTATGTGGTGACGTTTGGAGGAGTGGAAGTTGTTGATACAATGGCAGCGGTTGGAGGAACTGTGGCTGCTGGCGGTTTGGCGGGTTGAGGAGTAAACGGAACTACTGGAGTCGTGCTCACTGTAGGAGGTTTCTTCCGAGGCTCAGGATCCAATCCCAGGGTGCAAAGGTAGTCAGTGACCACCAGAGCCTTGTCGTCCAGCTCGGTTACGCTACTAACAACATACGAGCGGCTGCTTGGTGTGGCCTTCGTGATCTCATTGACCTGCGCCATGTTAACATCAGGGCCAAGTGCCACCGTCAGAATGGTGATATCCTTTTTACGGAGCAGCCGTTGAGTGCTACGCATGGGTCGAGGGTTTGAGCTCGCTGTCAGCAAGATAGCGACGCGCCCTGCATGCTCCCTCTTGTTTTTATCGTAAATGTAGACGGCCAAGTATTTGATGGCCTCATCCATGAAAGCCACATCGCCACCGCTGTAATGCATCTCCCGCACCATCTTCTTGAAGATCCACTTCTGCACTTGCATATCATAACTTTTAACCCCGGAGTGGAAGAGCAGGACGGTGGCGCGCGTGTGGGCCGAACCCATGCGGAAGCGCTCGACGACACGGAGGATGAAGAGCTTGATCAGACCAAAATCTTCCTCGCTCAGAGCAGAGGAGCCGTCCACCAGGAACGCGAGATCCATGGCTCGGTCACAAGCATCTGCAGGTACCGGTGTGGAGAAGAGGAGTGGGGTGGGGCTGATGCTAGCAGCAGTGTCTGGAGAAATCGTGGAGAGTAAACCAGCCATTGGACATGGTTCACAAGTCAGCGCATTGCTCTCACAGCGACTGAAAAAGATGTAGCACAATCGTAGAACAAGGTGAAATATCACAAATCCAATATTTACTCTGTTTTTTTCTAACAAGAACTGATGATTTTTCACTTAATTTAAAATATTTTCTCCTATATTTTCTTGATTATCTCCAAGAGGTGGGAGTTTTATGATAAAGCGCACCTAAAATTGTATATGGATATCAAAACAATGGTGATTATGTGTGCGACCACCAGACCCCATTGACGCTTTACCACCAGATTTTAGGGATGTTTTCACACCTGACTTGTTTAGTTAGATTAAAACGAATTAGAGTTCTCTTTTCCTTTTAGTTCTGTTAATTATGGAAGGTGAGAAAGCAGCCACTGAACTCTAGATCGCACCAATAGCAACTAAAAAAGCGCTGCGAGCCCGTAAACTCCTGAGCTCCAGAGCTGTTCGTTTGTGGTGAGAACATGATCGAACTATCCAATAACCACTGCAACCTAAAATTAAATGAAAACGACAAAATGTGCTTTTTGACCCAATACAACCACCATACTCGCTTGAGCGTGGCATTATGGGATCGCGTGGGGAGTGTAGACAGTGCAACAGTGAGTAAGAGAGTTTAAACAGGTGAGTTTTGGGTTCCTTTTAAAGAGTTGAAGGAAATCAATGTTGCGGATGGCAGGGGGTGGTTGGTTCCAGGGTTTTGGTGCAGAGCGACTGAAAGCTCTACTCCCCCTGGGGCTGAGTCGAGCGAGTGCAAAGTGAGGTGGAATGATGAAGACGATCTAACGGAACACGAGAAAACATAGACCCATATGAGGACAGACAGATAAGGAGGTGCGAGGTCATGATTGGATTGAACGTACAATGGAGGATTTTAAACATGATTCTAAAAAATCCAGTGGAGATCTTGTAGTTTCGGGCATGATGTGGTGAAAAGAGTCCCGGTGACGATAGGAGCGGCAGCATTCTGGACTTATTGAAGCTTGGGTAATCATTTATTCAGGAGATCAGAGTGAAGAGATGCAATAATTGACATGGGAGGTAATGAACGAGAATAGAAGTGGATTGAATAGTGAGGGAGGAGCAGAAACGATTAATGATTCTGAGGTGAAAGTAAGCAGACCGGTTTATGTTGTTAATTTAAGAATGAAATTAAAGTGAGGAGTCGAGTGTGGCTTTTGGACAGCGTGGCTTTGGTACTGACCAGTAACATTTCTGTCTGGTCACTGATTTTAAGTGAACCATTTTTGTTTGAGAGGAGGGTGTACTTGGGGAACTGAGTTTATTGTACATTTAGAATTGGGTGTCATCTGTGAAGCAGTGGAATTTGATATTGACTTAACGAAAGATTATAAAAAGTTATAAACAGCAGTGGGCCCAGGACAGAACCCTGGGGGACACCAGTAGTGACAGGGGAAGGCTGTGACTGATACATTTTGAGTTCAAAGAACTGAGTGTGGTCAGTAAGATAGGAATGGAACCAAATGACAGTGATGTGAGTGACACCAATGGAAGATAATCTGTGTAAAAAAATGGAGCGAGAGATCGTGTCGAAGGCTGCCTCACATCAAGGAGGAGAAGGATAGTGACTAGGACCGAATCAGTTGCCAGCAGGAGGACATTTGTGATTTTGATGAGAGCTGCTTCACTGTTGTACTTGGGGTCAAAACCAGACAGCAACCATCGGATGACAACATCTCATTGCAACTCTTTGTTTGTAGATCTCTTTATATGAACTCTATTTGAAGATAACCCAGTACAATCTCCTGCCTGGGAGAGGTGTTCTTTTAGTTGTTTTCTTTCCTGTTGCGTGGGAGCATTTGTGTTTAGAATGGCTGTATATGTTGCTTAAGGATTAACATTGTGTGGAAACCAGATATTGGCTACCTCATTAAACTCAGACTCTCAAAACAATGGGGCACTGACAGTGAGAGCAACCAATAGTTGACCTGACTTACTGGTTGATTGCTTTTTGATCATTTGGTTTAATAACAGATTTCCTCACTCCTTTCAGGTTGACAAACAAGTTTATCTATAACTTAGCAACTTGTTTTAGCTTAAAAACAACCACAAAAACAGTGAGTCAAGATTTATTCTCTCAGGTGGAAATGTGGACAATGGTTTGCCAATACATATTGTATCTTAATTCCTTATTTCTCCAGTGACCTGTCTCCCCCATTTTATGATGTCTATGTATGGTCAGAGGGGTCCAACAAATAGTTTTGCATGATTCATTTAGATTTTATGGGATTTTTATTATTGTTTAATCAATGCTTATTAATGTTCTGTCATATAATCAACTGGTAACAGAATTTATTTACAGCTTCCTTTTCAGTCTTTCTCCACTCATTATGGGATTATTGATTTGATGGGTGGGAATTTAAGGAATTCTTGTTAGTATGCTAGTAAATGATAATTGTATATGGGGTCATTGATTTAGTGGGTGGGGGGTTAAGGGTTTTACATTAGTAGGCCAGTAATTATAATTATATTGTATTAGAAATAATAGGTGTTTTGATGTGTGTATTAGAATAGTCAGAAGTAGTTAGATATAAAGTCTCCCCAATGAAAGCCTGCGTGCAGAACGCACTGTTTGTGTTCAAGGAAATTCAGATAACATTGTGTAGATCCAGGTGTGGGTAGTGGCTTGTTAGAAGCAGGGCTGGAAAGTCCCTGATATGAATAGATAGAGAGGATCTGAAAGTTCTGTTCAGGTCAGGGTGGAGGCGTCTCGAGCCACATTTCTGTTCTCAGAAACAGCGAAACTGAAACAGGAAGAATGAACTACACTGCTCACCAGCTCTCGAGGAAGGAGGATCAGAAGAGAGAGGGGGAGCTCAAGTATAAATGTTTGTGAACAACTAGTAGACGTGTCTTCTTTGGCACGTTGCAGAGAACAACCATCTGTATGATCTTCATTGTATCAGAATATTAAACCTCTGTTATTTGAAAAGTCCTTACCCACTGTCACCTCACTAAATACCGATTTAATGTTTTCTTAACACATACTCCAAGCACAGGCATACTATAAGAAAGCATGCTGTTGCTTGACAGGAAGTACGTACCATATCTGACAGAGGTGAGGGTCCTCATGGTGGAGGACGAAGTGCTTCCCGTGGGAGATTCTCTCTCCGTTATGAACACACACCTGACACTGGGACGGATCCACACACTTCTTCAGCACCTCGTCTAAAACTTGCCCTGAGGGGAAAAGGTATGCAGAAGTGTTGTCCATCGTACCGCATTCAATTGATTTAAAGGTGCCGTATCTTTACAGATATACCCCAGATATTTTAATTTAGATATTTATAGACACTTAGTGTTATTTGCTCAACAAAAAGGTGCCTCGAGTCATTTCCAGATTGGTTTGTGCATGTTTGTGTAATCCTATTTCTTTTTCTGGGAGCTCAAAACAACTCGAAGACTGTAGCCACGCCCACTAACCAATCAGAGAAACCGCTAATGCATCTCAATGAAGAACGTACACGCTGACTGACCCGGAACAAGCAGAACCTCGCCGATAAACAATAAAAAGAAAGAGTGTTTTTGGATGTCCCGGACCAAAAGTGTTTTTGGCACCAAAAGATGAATGTATTCATCAGAAATGGTTGGATTCTAGGTGTTCTAGCAAGTAAAACCCAACAGGGGGCGTGGCGGAAGAATAGCTTTGTGGGAAATAGGGGCTACATGGCTCATGTGGGATGTGTCAGATGATTCAAAGACATTGTTAATGGTAAAAAAAAGACATTTTGAAGATTATTAAAGGTGCAGTGATGGTCTAAAGGGTCAGTATGCATTATATTTCAACAAGGCATGATATGGCACCTATAAATCTGACAGGCGATATAGTCACTCAAAAGGCTTTCATAAGAAATAGGAAACTCAAGATTTGCTTCTACCTTTAGCACAGGCAGCATGGCATCCCTCCACACAGGTGACGGGGCAGCTCAGGGGCGTAGGGTGTTGGCAGGAAGCCGGACAGGCAATTCCACAAGCGTTATATCTCCACTCGCACTCCCCCCCGGCATCCTTATTCAGCTCCTCACAACTGAGAGCTGAGAGAAGAAACATGGCATGCTACTCTCATCTCCAGAGCAAGCATTAAAATATAACAGACTTTACATTTACGTTTATGCATTTGGCAGACGCTTTTCTCCAAAGCAACTTACAGAAGAGGAAATCACAGATGCCACTCGTGGAGATGCTGGGGATCAATCCCAGGACTACATCCCCCTTTACTCTTAGACTTTATTTACACTAGCTCATGCTCTTCGTACAGAAATCATGCAAAAACTTACGGCACAGGTCATTGGATCTCCAGCTGATGAGCAGCCCCTTCTGAGCACACTCGTGAGCGTAGGCAGCGATAGTGTTACAGAAACAAGCACAGTCGCCAACAGATGGGCACGAGCAGGTATCATGGGTGCAGATCTCCCAGTACGGCTCAGGGTCCACCTGCATCACCCAAACATATTGGTTGGTTTTATCTGACGACATTTGAATAGATTGCACTTCGTAGACATCAGAAATAATTGTTTTGGTAATTTCAAATCGAAGAGTTAGTCATTGTATGCTATGGTATCACACAGACTAGAGCTGTATTTGGGCCTTAACAGTTCCGCCCTGCCTGTCTCAAGCTCTGCAGACCATTTTCACTGAAGTAACAGTACTTTTACTCTTTTCTCTAACCTTTTATAATTTTAATCTTTTCTGTATTGTGACCCACCAGGCTGTTGCAGTCCCTGAAGATGGCACTGGTGAGCACACGGCACGACTGTTCCACCGTCACGAGCTTCACAATGTCTGTGCTGCACTGGGACACAACCTGAAAAGCAGTAATGCAAAGATGCTTTTAAAGACATACAAACCTCGCGTCAAATAACTAGTGCAGACGAAAGCTGAGGGTGTTGAGGCCACTCGTAAGCAAAAACAAAGTGATTTTGAATACACCAAATCGCCAACCCCTGAGTACAAACTAGGTGTTTTCTGAGGAGATATACCTTTGCATACCTGCAGAGGGCAGTATTTTATTTAAGTCAGACAGACAGCAAAGTTGTTGTTTTTTTTAACAAGGGTTTTAGAAAAAGCTGGTTATTTGCAAGATTTTTGTTAAAGAGAACGAAGTCACTGAGCAGTTTGCTCAGTCCAGTTTGGAGGAGAGATCTTGCCTCAAGTGGACGTGCTCAAGTACCTTGAGGTTTTAATCACGAGTGAGGGAAGGATGAAGCATGAGATTGTTTGGCAGATTGGGGCAAGCAACCGATCTGTGGTGGTGAAAATGGAGCTGAATCGAAAGGCTAAGCTCTCAATTTACTGCTCAAACTACATTCCCACTTTCACCTATGGCCAGGAGCTCTGGGTCATCACTGAAAAAATAAGATCTCGGAAACAAGCAGACAAAAATAGTTTCTTCTGCAGGGTAAAGGCCATTCCTTTAGAATTAATGGGAGGAGCTACGCAACTCAGGAAGAGTTTGGAGTAGAGCTGCTGCTCCTCCTCATCGAGAGGAGCCAGCTGAGGGGGTTCATGGATCTGTTTCAGATGCATCCTGGGCTCCTCCCTAAGAAGGTGTTCCAGACATCTTCTGTCAGTAACAGGGCCTGGGGAGAAGCTTTCTACAGACTGGCCTGTGTACACCTCGGTATTCCCCTGGTAGAGCTGGAGGAAGTGTTCTCTGTGAGAAAGATCTGAGCTTGCTTGCTTAGATTCCTTGCACCACGACCCAGACACAAATAAATGGATAAACATGGATGGAATAAGCTCACTGATCTTTTACAATCTGTAATTGTGCTATTTTGATTTTTCTCGACCTCACAGTGGCTATCGATCATGATCTGCTCTGGTGCCTTGAGAACATTTTTGGCATCCATGACACAGCACCAAATTGTTTTGTTTTGTCATATCCTCCTTTTCTGTGGAGCTTGAAAATCATTAATTTCCATCTGCATCACTTGTTTGCAAGTTCAACAGGGCTCAATATTGGGCCCTTTACATTTGAATCTTCATGTCCGACCCTTGGGATATATTATGAGGAGTCATAATATTATTATTTTTTGCTACGCTAATGATGCTCAGCTTTACCTTCCCCTGAAAACTGGTGAGTCCAGCATCCCACTTTTGGCATGTATTGTGGATATTAGGAGCTGCCACGGTTTCTTAGCTAAACACCCGTGGGGAACATAAACTCTAGTACTCAATTATTAAAGATCACAAATCTCTTCTAACTGTGTCAGACATCTCAGGGCAATAATAAATGTAGACCTGAGTTTTACTAAATGAATTAATGCAGTGGTAAAAAACTTTTATCAACGTTTGCTGCTGCCCCTCAAATGCATAATTCTTGATTTTAAAACGTCAGAGTTAGAATTATGGACTTCCCAAACAGCCAAGTAACTCTAGACGCCAGCTGGTTCAGAATGCTGCTACGAGATTGCTGACTGGGTAAATAAATTGGAGCACATTACTTCAGTGTTAGCCTCCTTGCACTGGCCTCCAGTGTTTCTATATAAGAATCAAGCCTCTTGTTCTACCCGCTGCAGTCTCCTGATGAGGCCACTCAGGCAGTACCTTCTTCTAAGCTGGAAGTCGAGGGGTGATGGTGCTGCGGAACACACTGAACTGATGCACCTCACCAGTGCCCAAAAACTGGATCTCAGAGCTTGATGGCCAATCATCGACTTGTCTTATTTGCTCATGAAATAACCTTCAACCGATGTCAGGAACCAAAAATGAGGGGATACTAATAGATCCAAAGCTCAAGGAATGATTTGTGGTAATCTTCACTCGATATGGTGCAATCTCCGATCATAAAAATTCTAAATTTACCTCCCCGTCTGTTTCCAAAGGACACATGTTGCTGTAGCAATCAGCAAGTGAACACCAGTCCACCGTGGTCCCGCTTCTTTGTTTTGGGAACAGAAGACAAGAAGGCAAACCTGTCCACGGGGGACTTTCACTCCTCCCTTATAGCCACATTTTGAGCTTTCCACCCAGAACCATTTTGACGTTCTCAGCAATCCTGAGACAAACACTCTGGTGGTTGGCAGTTCCATCATTTGACTTGTCCAAGCAACTTTTGGTATGAACAAGGTACTGTTTTCCCGGTGCTAGGGTTCTCGACTTAGCTACACGTTTACCTGAAATCCTGAAGCCTTATGGCAACGTCAAGGCTTTGTTCTTGCAAGTAGGTTCTAATGATACATCAGGTCATCAGTCAGAAATTACTTTTAAATCAACAATTTCCTCATACTAATACACTTTACTTTACAATCCCTAAGCATGCATTATATGGTTGTTCAATTTCTGCCCCATATAATTATCCACTAGGAATTCAAACAGCAAACCTCTACGATTCAAATAGTTTCTTCAACTCCAGCATCAAGTGATCTCTTTAGAAACCTTTAGATGATATCACAGACTGTAGATTGGTTAAACAATTTCAAAAGCCACTTCAGAAAGTGTAAGAATTATTCTTTTTTTTTTATCCCAGAATAACTTACAGGAACAGCATCGGCACAGCTTGGGCGAACTTTCCAAGAG
>UELW01000900.1:49103-72372 GCA_900490495.1 Danionella dracula
AGAGAGGAGCAAAGAGAGACGAGAGAGAGATGATATTTCGTACTTACTGTTCCAGGAGGGCACACACAACCAGACACACAGCCCTGATGGACACACTCCAGCTCCAGGTTCTGACAGGTCTTAGCGCACTCGATCCCAGAATCCCTGGAGCTTTCACACTCAAACCGCTGCAAAGGAGCCGGACAGGAGAGAGAGCGCCGCCCTGTAGGTGGCAAACAAACACAGCATCGTCGTTTCTTCCTGCATGGGCCGTGTTGATTATAATAAATCATGGGACGTTAAAGTGAGGAGGGGAACCTCTCGAGGGAGAACGTTCCTCAAAGAGAAGATCGGTCGGAGTTGGGCTGCCAGCTTCATTAGAGGTGCACCGCATGGATCCACTCTCACATACACTTTAAAACAAGAGCGAGCACGGAACGCTTAATGAAACCAAGTAAATAGTTAAAATATAAGTAAATAAAAAATACATAAAAAAAAAGGGGTGTCACAGTGGCGCAGTGGGTAGCACGGTTGTCTCACAGCAAGAAGGTCTCTGGTTCGAGCCTCGGCTGGGTCAGTTGGTATCTCTGTGTGGAGTTCTCATGTTCTCCTCGTGATCGCGTGGGTTTACTCCGGGTGCTCCGGTTTCCCCCCACAAGAACAAAGACATGCGGAATAAGAGAATCGGGTAGAAACGATTGTCTGTAGTGTTTGAGAGTGAGAATGAGTGTGTGTGGATGTTTCCCAGCGATGGGTTGCGGACCCCGACAGTGAAGAAAGTCGACAAGATAAGGGGGGAACAAAAGCAAGACATGTAAAAAGTTCAGTGCAATATTACAGCCATAATACTTTTACAAGTTTATGTATTTAATTTTTTTTATGAAGCTCTGGAACAAACTCCCGGATGTTCTCCGGAGCTCAGCTACGTTCACAGAGTTCAAAACTAAATTAAAGCATATCTATTTAATCTAGCATTCCAATAATTGTCTCCTG
Organism: Danionella dracula; assembly: GCA_900490495.1. NCBI lineage: Eukaryota > Metazoa > Chordata > Actinopteri > Cypriniformes > Danionidae > Danionella > Danionella dracula. Next base: position 50,076 of record UELW01000900.1, read on the forward strand.
GTATTTGTCTAAACAGATCTGGTGTCTGGAGCACTATAAACATACAAACTGTTGAAAAAACAATGTGGTTCAATGTTCCTCTCTAAGCTCTCCTCATCATTTATCTCTCGTCCTGCAGCTGATGATGATCACCTGTTTGTTGTCTGTGTTACAGTTTTCTAACCGTTGTTTTTCATTTGTTAACTTCTGTTTTGTCTTTGTTTTATTTTTTCAGCTGCTGTCCGGCGAACTGTTCGTCGATGGATCTTAAGTTTGTATGTTCTTTATGCTGGGGAGGTGATTAGCACCTGCCTCGGTCAGCGAGGCTCCCAGGGGCCTCACGGAGGAACTCCTATTTACTCTACCTGATCCTCACGAGGACTCTGTGAAGCTGCTTTGATATAAAAACTTGATTGATTGATTGATTTTTACAAGGTGTTATAATCTGACTGTGAATAATGCAGTTCTGTTTTGTATTGGGAAGGAGGAGAAGAGGATGTCCAATAAAAGATAAGTCTTCAGTTGATCCAGCGATCACTGGTGTCCTCCTGATTTATTCACACCGACGACGTACACAAAGCAGAGTTGGGGAGTTTCAGGTAGAGACCTTGAGATTCCATCTCTGTGTTTGATTGATTCTTTGTTCACCGAAATAACGCACAACCAGAGCACCACAAATACAACGAAAGAGGATTACGGCCACTGTAGAAAATAAAATGGAAGTTCTGACTTTTTTCCTCAGAATTCAGATTTTTCTCAGAAGTATGGTGGCTCGTGAGGACATTTTTCGTCTCAGTTATGTTTTTGCGTGTCTCTCGCTCTCGGAGAAAGCGTCGCGCTGCTTGAAGAACGGAACGCTCAGTCGACGAGACTTTAGCTTAGCGGGACAAATTCACTCTTTTTTTTCCGTTCACCGTTTGTTCTTCAAGCAACGCAGAGCTTCCTCCGAGAGCCTCGGACTCACAAACACGCTCTTAATTTGGCCTTTTATCAGCTTTTAGCGCTTCCTTCAGCTTTCACACCGTCTACATTAGTTGCATGTAGTGAATGTAAACCATAACTTGGACGAAAAAATGTCCTCACAAACACCCGTACTTCTGAGAAAACTGTCTGAATCCTGAAATTAAAGTCATAATTCTGAGAATAAAGTCATAATTCTGACAAAAAAAAGCCATAATTCTGAGAAAGAAAAGTCAGAATTCTCAGGAAAAAACTCATAATTCTGAGAAAAAAGTCAGAACTTCAATTTTATTTTCTGCAGGGGCCCTAACCCTCTTCCGTAGTACAAGTATTGTGCAAGTCGGTGCAAAAAATACCCATGTTATTGATGTTTTGAGTAAAATAGCAAACTTCATCAAGGCAAGAGCAGTGATAGCATGACTAGAGAGGTGGAGCATGAGTCTGAGCTTAGTGACATCACAAAAACACACGTTTGTTTACCTCGTTTTGTTGAGGACCTATACAAGAGAACGAGCCTGCACTCTCCACTAACCAGATGGAATGATGGTTCCCGATGATGTCGTTGGGCTCAAAGATCTCCCCGTTGTGATGGCAGGAGCAGTGTTGGGGGGGCACGCACTCACCCCCGTCGCCGAGGAAGAGTCCTCCGGGGCAGAAACAGCCTTCCTCGCAGACACCGTCGCAGGAGTCGTCCGGCAGCGAGAGAGAGCGACAGGTCCGGTTACACACGCTGCCACACACCTCGTACCCCTGCCCCTCCGGACAGCTCAGCTCTGCTCACACACACACACACACACACACACACACACACACCACACCACACACACACACACACACACACACACAGATGTTTTAAACCCCAAAAATCCAGAAATCATTCTTGAGTGAAATCATCCTCTTTATATTGAAATCTTTATCAATTCATTATCTTTTAGTGAAACTTTTGCTTTTGCTGTTCCATTTTGCTTAAAGAGTGCCATATCACGCTCCTCTTAAATCATTTATAATAAATATTTGACCCCTCTAGACTATATCTGCACCCTTAAAAACCTTCCAAACGCAGTATTTATTGTAAACAATCCCTTTGAATCTTTTTAAATGGTTAAATTTTAGCCGAGCACCCCCTTTGCGCTTCCACCACGCCTTGTTGTTGAATTAGCATGATGCTAATATGAATTAGCATGATGTTAACATGGATAAACATGATGCTAACATGAATTAACAAGAGGCTAACATGGATAAACATGATGCTAAGATGAATTAACATGATAACAACATGAATTAGCATGATGTTAACATGAATTACCATGATGCTAACAAGAATTAACATGATGCTAACATAAATTAACATGATGTATTGCTAACATAAAATAACATTGCGGTAACATGAATTAACATGATACTAAAATGAATTAGCATGATGTTAACATGGATTAGCATGATGCTAACATGAATTAACATGAAACTAAATGGATTAGCATGATGCTAACATGGATTAAGATGATATTTACATGAATCAACCTAGTAGTAACTTTCATTAACTTGATGCTAACATGCCTTTGCATGATGTTTACATAAATTACAGTCTTTTGGGGGTTTTGTAGGTGTTTATTGCGCCTTGTTTAAATGGTTAGATTTTTTCGTGGCATTTTACAATTTAGTTTTTTCATTGTATTACTTTAGTTTTGGGCAGTTAGGTAACCTTCTGTTAGTTAGAGGGACAGTAGAGGAATATACACCCCTTTTCTTTCTATTTCTATTTTCTTTAGGTTATTTATAACGTGAAAATTGACTATTTGTGTGTTTTTATCTTTCCATTTTGCTTAAAGGTGCTATATCACGCTCCTTTTAAATCCTTTATAATAAATATTTGACCCCTCTAGACTATATCTGCATCCTTAAAAACCTCCACAATACATTTCTTTGAATGGTCGTGCTCCAAAAAAAAAAGAGCTGTACACTCCCTGTTCCTCCCTCTGCTGTGCTTCCACCACGCCCCCTGCTGGGGGTTTCTTGTTAGCGCACAGGAAATCCATCCATTTCTGAAGAATATGCAAATTTTTTGGGTCAAAAAGGCTTTTGGTCCCGGACATTCAAAAACTAAGCGGTTCTGCTACGTTTCACTTCCGGGTGAGTCGTATGCTCTTCATTGAGATGAGCTGCATTAGGGCGCCATCTGATTGGTTAGTGGGCGGTGCTTCTGCCAGTGGGTGTGGCTATGATCATCGAGGGGTTTTGAGCTCCCAGAAAAAGAAAACAGGATTACAAAAACAGGCATGAACAAATCTGACTCGAGGGATGCTTTGATGAGAGAACAACACTAAAACATGCAAAAAAAATGTCTGAAAAGTCAAGTTTACCTGAAATGGCACCTTTAATGAAATAAACGACCTCATGCTGATGTTTTGGACGCCGAGAAAGAAATATAATCAGATAACACAGGTACGGAACAACTTCTTTTACTCCGATTCTTGTATTTACTCTAATTTGGGGCCTTTGTCCTAACATTTTTTTATGGATGAATGATAGAAATTAATTGTTCAAGTTATTTATTTCTTGGCGTTGTGTAATCGGATCACCTTTTTCTACTCTGTGAATTCGGAGCATTTATAAACACAATCAAGCAAAGCTCTTAACACCAAAAAAGGTAATCGATGATGCAGTTCAGGTCTGCGAAGATCTATTCGCTTCAGGCAACAGTAAGAACTCAAATGAGATTAAAAGTCCCTCTTTTAAATCATTTATAATAAATATTTGACCCCTCTAGACTATCACTGCACCCTTAATAACCTTTAAAAGGCAGTCTTTATTGTAAAACATTGTTTGAATAACCTCAAATGGTTATGCTATGCAAAATAAGTCGTGTACCCCCTGTTCCTCTCCCTGTCATGCACCTCCACGCCCCCTGCTGGGTTTCTCTTGTTGGCACACAGAAAATCCATGCATTTCTGACAAATACGTTTATCATTTGGTCGAAGACTTCCAAGAAATCACTCCTTCCTTTCAAGCGGTTCTGCTACGGTTCACTTCCGTGTCAGCCACCACGTACGTTCGTCATTGTGATTAGATGCATTAGCATTTATCTGATTGGTTAGTGGGCGGAGCTTCGGTCAATGGGCGTGGCTACAGTCGTCGAGTTCTTTTGAGCTCTCTGAAAAATAAATTAGGATTGCACAAACGAGCATGAACCAACGTGAACATGACTCAAGGGATGTTTTGATGAGATAAAAATGCTAAAACAAGTTACATTACTTGATAGAACTAAATAAAGGCGTATTAAACCTCACCACCTCGGACTGCAAAGGTTAAGTTGTGATACAGCACTTTTAAGTCTGGAGCATGTTTTCTGTCATGCTTTACCACAGTACTCCTGACTTCTCCAGTCGATCAACACCCCCCGAGCTGTGCAGGCGGCCGTGTAGCTGCGCAAGGCCTCGCACAAGCACTGCTGACCCTCAGCGCAGGCGCACACGTCGTAGCGGCAGTTCTTGACGTGTGGCTCCGGGTTCACCGAGGAGTGGCAAGGTTCAAACTTCTTCGAGAGCAGCACAGAGCAGCCTTCTTCAGCGAAGCGCACTGCAGAATCAGAGCGGTTAGCTTTTAAAAGTTGGTCTCTGACGCTCTCTAGTGTTGAAAGTAGATGAAACACATGTAGATAAATACAGTATTTAACCTTTGGTTTTTTTATTTGCTGCAAATTGAATGACTTTCCTAATGTAAAAGGGGCGAACTTGGTAAACATAATATTAAAATTATATTATTTGAGATGATCTGAGATGATGTTATCACATCAGATTTTCTTTGGGGTCACTTAGAACCAAGAATCTTTTAGGCTTGTAAAACATAAGAAATATAAAAAAAATTACATATAATTGTTTTGGGTGAATTTGAAGTCACCATCATATGCTATTATAGAAATTTGAATTAACATGATGCTAACATGACCTAACACTATGTTAACATAGATAAACATGATGCTAACATGAATTAGCATGATGCTAACATGAAATAGCATGATGCTAACATGGATAAACATGATGCTAACATGAATTAACATGATGCTAACGTAGATAAACATGATGCTAACATGGATAAACATGATGCTAACATGAATCAACATGAGGCTAACATTGATAAACATGATGCTAACAAGAATTTTTATGATGCTAACATGATTTAACCTAGTAGTAAATTTCATTAGCTTGATGCTAACATGGCTAAACATGAAGCTAACATGAATTAACATGATGCTAACATGAATTAGCATGATGGTAACAACAATTAACATGATGATAACAAGAATTAGCATGATACTAACATGAATTAACCTAGTAGTAACTTGAATTAGCGTGATGCTAACATGATTTAACCTTGTAGTAACTTGAATTAGCATGATGCTAACATGAATTAACCGAGTAGTAACTTTCATGAACTTGATGCTAACATGCCTTTGCATGATGTTTACATAAATTAGGGTCCTTTTGGTGTTTTGTAGGTGTTTATAGCGCCTTGTTTAAATGGTTCGATTTTTTGTGGTATTTGACTTTCATCTGTTGTTAGAACACAAACTCGTTTGATCTTAGATAAACAATTTAGTTTTTTCACTGTATTATTTTAGTTTTGGGTATTTCATTCATGTCGGCTTTCTTCCCTTTCGGGGTCTCCACAGCGGAATGAACCGCCAACTCTTCTGGCATATGTTTTACGCAGCGGATGCTCTTCCAGCCGTAACCCATCACTGGGAAACATCCACACACACATTCATACTTTAACACTATGAACAATCGTTTTTACTCAATTCTCTTATTCCACATGTCTTTGTTCTTGTGGGGGAAACCGGAGCACCCGGAGTAAACCCACGCGATCACGAGGAGAACATGAGAACTCCACACAGAGATACCAACTGACCCAGCCGAGACTCGAACCAGCGACCTTCTTGCTGTGAGACGACCGTGCTACCCACTGCGCCACCGTGACGCTCAGTTTTGGGTAGTTAGATAACCTTTTGTTATTTAGAGGGACAGTACAGGAATCTACACCCCTTTTCTTTCTTTTTCTATTTTCTTTAGTTAATTTATAATGTGAAAATTGACTGTTTGTGTGTTTTTATTTGGCGAGTCACCCCTGAACACTGCCCTTCTTTCAGTGTTACTGTGTTAGTTCTGATTTAGTTTATGATCTTTCTCTGGTGTGGGCGTCACGGTGGTGCAGTGGGTAGCACGGTCGTCTCACAGCAAGAAGGTCACTGGTTCGAGTCTCGGCTGGGTCAGTTGGTATCTCTGTGTGGAGTTCTCATGTTCTCCTCGTGATCGCGTGGGTTTACTCCGGGTGCTCCGGTTTCCTCCACAAGAACAAAGACATGCGGAATAAGAGAATTGAGTAAGAACGATTGTCCATAGTGTTAACGTGTGAATGTGAGTGTGAATGTTTCCCAGCGATGGGTTGCAGCTGGAAGGGCATCCGCTGCGTAAAACATATGCCAGAAGAGTTGGTGGTTCAATCCGCAGTGGCGACCCCGAAAGGGAAAAATCCGACATGAAGATGGATGGATGAATCTTTCTCTGGTGTTCCCTTCTCCTGCTGCATTTTTTCCCTAGAAGACTTATCACAGCTCGTAACTTATTACTCTAAACAACACCGCTTAACATTTATATCAAACATTTATCTCAACTCTTGAACGCTTGTTTCCATTGTATTTGTGTGTTTGTGTCGACCTCTCTTGGGGTTTAGGACGCAGGGATCTGAATGCTGCAGCTGCAGATCATCACAGTCTGCGTTCATCTTCCAGGAGTTCCCGAATCCTTCCACACGTGTCTCCACCAATCCACCCACTGTCAAGAAGTCGTCTCCTTGGTTACCGTTGTAATTCCCACACAGGCCACACGTCTTCCCTGCGTAGGCAGGAGTTAGCTGCAAACACACGATCACAGGAGCAAGAGATTCTTCGCTGGTACGCGTCACTTCATTGAAAGCTTATGCTGTTTGTTGATTTTTGTTTTGTTTGATTTTAGTGATGGACTGCAAACGTGTCCCCTGTGTTCCTTGCTTTTATGCAATGAGATTTAGGGCAAATGGTTTATATTAAATAAAATCAAACGAAAATAAATAGGTTGAAAGTGAAATTCTGTATTTTTCTTATAAAAAATGTTAAAGTGATCAAAAAAAAAATACATAGTCACATTGAATTGAAATACGTTTTCTACATTTTCTTTAAAAACTTTTTTTTTTTTTAATTATACATTTTTTAATTTTTAATTTTTTTTCAGTTTTCTTATTTTCAGGTTTGGGTTTTTTTTTGAGTTTCGATTCTGGCAGAAATCTCTCAGGGGGGTTGGGCCAAACTTCTCTGTATCCTGATTGGTTGTTGGTGGGGGAGGGGGGAGGAGAGGGACTATCTAGAGGAGCTGACAGAAGCGGAATATTTTTCCAAAATAAAAGTCTCACCTGCATCAGATATCAGTGTTGGGGCTAGTTACTGAAAAAAGATGTATATTACATATTACTCTCAAACATATTTATACCTTACTTTACTATATTACTCTCTGGAGAAAGTAACTATTATTATTATATTATTAGTTACATTACTAGTTTTTTTTTTCTAAATTACTCTATAATTGCCGGAGATGCATCAGATGGAGGGAGAATCTACAAAGGTGGAATGTTATTTAGGGTCTTTATTTTTAGAGATAACATTTCTTTTACTAAGTACTACAACAGGCTTATTTTTCTCAAATTTGGATGTTGTTAGTACTTTACGTTCAAATGAAAGTTTTTACTGCTCGTGGGGCCACTCGTTCGTGTCACTTCGTAACGAGCTCGATGAGTCCGTGCTGTCGCTGCAGGAGTAGAGTTAGGAGCAGTGGAGAGCAGCTTCTCCCCGCGTAAAGAGGGCACTTCACTGTCGAGTTATCTTCCTTCCGTTTAATATATTACAAATAATAAATCCACACGTCTCCTTCCATCCATCCATCATCTTGTGGGCTTTTTCCCTTTTGGGGTCTCCAGCGGAACGAACCACCAACCCTTCCATCCGCAACCCATCGATGGGAAACATTCACACACACTCATTCTCACTAAAACACTACGAACAATCGTTTTTACCCGATTCTCTTATTCCGCATGTCTTTGTTCTTGTGGGGGAAACCGGAGCACCCGGAGTAAACCCACGCGATCACGAGGAGAACATGAGAACTCCACACAGAGATACCAACTGACCCAGCCGAGGCTCGAACCAGCGACCTTCTTGCTGTGAGACGACTGTGCTACCCACTGCACCACCGTGATGCCATCCACACGTCTAAACGAGTTTTCTGTTGCTGGGAGCTTTCCTCTGAAAAAGAGCTTGCCGTTGTGAAAGAGCTTGCAAAAAGTCATATTATTACAGTAACTACACTGCAAAAAATGCACTCTTGGAACAAGAAAAAAACCTCAAATAAAGTTAAACTCTTCCTAGATCAAGCAAAAAAAAATCTGCCAAGTCAATTTCACTTGACAAGAATTCTTAAAAATAGAACATTTCTAAAAATCAGCAGCTTGTTTCACAAAGTTTCTAAATTCAAGAAAATAAATGATTGGAATAAGCATTTTTTTCTCCTCAAGAAAATTTTAATAATCTATACCCAAAAGGTTTAAATTAGAAAATTCTTCCTAAAATAAGAAAATCATGATCTTCAACCTAATTTTAAGCATTTTCAGCTTTGATTAGAATTCATTTTTTGCAGCGTAATTCCTTTGTTACTAGTTATACCCAACACCGCTAAATTTTATTAAACGTGCCCTGTTTTAAAAGTTTGTTGAGCGTGATTGGTGAGAAAGGGAGAAGCGTACGAGGCGAATTGTCCAAGTGTTAGTCCGGGACCGTTGAACAACCTGGGCCCGGAGAATGCAGTTTAAACAAGGAGTAGTCTGTCCTACGCAAAGTGAGAAGTGAATCATGTAAGGTGAGTGGCGAAGGGGTGGAAGGAGGTATAGCTAGATGTTAGCTCTTTAGTCGTGTCTGATATACTGGAGATGATCTGGGTACGTGGGACCATGTGATTAGTCCATTATCAGCCAAGCTCCTCCCAAATGTATGCTAATCAGATGATTTACATCATTAAACAGGAGTGGACTGATTTTTCCTTAGGACACACTCTCACCCTCAGCAGAACCCGTCCCTTTCCATCCCAGTCCAGACGTAAATCCTCTCCATATCGAAGCCTTACAGAAGATAAAACAGTGCTGTGTATTCGGAGGGGACCTGCACACACACAGACGCACGCACACACGCCCTTTAGCATTAGCGCATGAATTAACATGAATTTAAACAAGGATTACGTGAGTATTTAACATGATGCTATCATGAATTAACGTGGTAGTAATTCATGGTAGTACCTTGAAGCTAACATGAATTGACAACATTAACAAGATGTGACGAAAGCATGATTTTAACTTTGTGGTAGCATGAATTAGCATGATATTAATATAAACAGGATAATAAATTAAACTAACATGGTGGAGGCATGAAATATTAAGAAGCTAACATGACTTAACATGATGTTAACATGAATTGTAATGCTAACATGAAATTAACATGAAGCTAACTAGGGATGCACTGATACCGGTATCAGGTATCGGTATTTATTCCACATTTTCTAAGTACTCGTATGTCGTTAAAATTTCCTGATACCAGCGTCTGAGAAATGTCTATGTTTGAGCGGCGTGTAAGGGGTTAATCACAGGCGCCGAGTGCCCATCCCCACACACACACTCCGGCTGCAGCTCCGAGCGGGGAGAAGACGAGGAGACATGTCAGCTGTGTGGAACTATTTCAAAGTAAATGAAGACGACAAAACAAAGGCAGACTGCAAGTTGTACTCAGAAATGGTTCAGAGGAGGCTCAAAAGGAAGCGCATTTAACACAAGTAACTTAATCAAGAACCTAAAATGTTCCTGAATCCAGAAATGATGCCGCGAGCCGCCGCGACATGACTGACACGGAGCTGCTTAAACTACGCGACTCCATGGAAAACATGATTATCCTCAGCCTACTGCAAACCTCTTTGCGTTTAGTTTCACTGCGGAGATTTGGACGACCAGCGTTAGCCTCGTGTCGCTAATTAGCCGAACCTCCAGAGTTTTACGCCACAACGAGCCATAATACACGCAAAACAATTCTGCAGCTCGAACACCAGCCAGGCTGAATTTTTTATAGTGATTTATTCTGTAATATGTTGCATACAACATGCTTTTCATTGTAAATAAATGGTTTTAATTTCAAACTAGTCCCTTTTTAAAAATTATTTGACTTAAGCTGTTACCTGTAAACTTAAATCATGTTTTTACTAAGTATCGGTGAGTACTGAAATGCTGTTCTCGTTCTTGTACTCCTTTGCCCAAAAAGTGGTACCGGTGCATCCCTAAAGCTAACATTAATAGACAATTTTAACATGGTGAACATCATTTGCATAGTTTTAACACATTATGAATTAGCATGATGCTAACATGGATTAACCTGGTAGTAACTTGCATTAACTTGATGCTAAAATGGCTTGACATGATGTTTACATAGATTAGCATGATGGTAACATAGGTTAACATAGTTACGTTAACATGCACTCTTAAAGTGTTGTGTGTAAACAGACCATTAATTAAAGGTGTTTGTACATCCATTCCATCCACAGAGACCACGCCTCCATGCTTGAGTCGAACCATTTGATTGGCCAGATCCTTGAACCTCAGAGTTATCGAGCGTGTGCAGATGGCGTCTTGATCATCTGCACACTTGAAGAAGAACAAACAGTAGGCATAGGCATAGCTGGGCAACAAATACAGGAATGTGGATGCCTCAGACCTGTGCCGTCTCAATGATGGCAGAGAAAGAGCCACTCTGACAGTCTTTAGCAAGCAGATACTGGCAAATCCCACTGAAGGTGAAGAATTTATCATCAAAGGTCTTATAATGGGACTGGCCTGTCACTGAACACTCGCCTAAAGACGAACAGAGGAAACTTCTGTTATTATTCATCATGCAAATGACTTGCTGTACTCTTTTACCAGCAGAGGGAGCTCTCAAAAATGTGACTTTCTAACTAATGTGGGATTCTCTTTACCTTTAACCCTTGATGCAATTACTTCCCTCTATTCCCCCTCCTTTCCTAGTCTCTCCCTCTCTCTCTCTCCTCTCCTACTTTTTCTCTCTCACCACAGATGGGGCTGTTTGACCTATGAGGGCAGTGTTGAGTGAGCAGGTGGTTTCGATGGCTGCTGTTTCACCTCCTCACCACAGATGGGGCTGTTTGACCTATGAGGGCAGTGTTGAGTGAGCAAGTGGTTTCGATGGCTGCTGTTTCACCTCCTCACCACAGATGGGGCTGTTTGACTTATGAGGGCAGTGTTGAGTGAGCAGGTGGTTTCGATGGCTGCTGTTTCACCTCCTCACCACAGATGGGGCTGTTTGACTTATGAGGGCAGTGTTGAGTGAGCAAGTGGTTTCGATGGCTGCTGTTTCACCTCCTCACCACAGATGGGGCTGTTTGACTTATGAGGGCAGTGTTGAGTGAGCAGGTGGTTTCGATGGCTGCTGTTTCACCTCCTCACCACAGATGGGGCTGTTTGACTTATGAGGGCAGTGTTGAGTGAGCAAGTGGTTTCGATGGCTGCTGTTTCACCTCCTCACCACAGATGGGGCTGTTTGACTTATGAGGGCAGTGTTGAGTGAGCAGGTGGTTTCGATGGCTGCTGTTTCACCTCCTCACCACAGATGGGGCTGTTTGACTTATGAGGGCAGTGTTGAGTGAGCAAGTGGTTTCGATGGCTGCTGTTTCACCTCCTAACCACAGATGGGACTGTTTGACTTATGAGAGCAGTGTTGAGTGAGCAAGTGGTTTCGATGGCTGCTGTTTCACCTCCTAACCACAGATGGGACTGTTTGACTTATGAGGGCAGTGTTGAGTGAGCAAGTGGTTTCGATGGCTGCTGTTTCACCTCCTAACCACAGATGGGGCTGTTTGACTTATGAGGGCAGTGTTGAGTGAGCAGGTGGTTTCGATGGCTGCTGTTTCACCTCCTCACCACAGATGGGGCTGTTTGACTTATGAGGGCAGTGTTGAGTGAGCAAGTGGTTTCGATGGCTGCTGTTTCACCTCCTAACCACAGATGGGACTGTTTGACTTATGAGAGCAGTGCTGAGTCAGCAGGGGGTTTACATGGCTACAGTTTCACCTCCTCACCACAGATGGAGCTGTTTGACTTGTGAGGGCAGTGCTGAGTGAGCAGGGGGTTTCAATGGCTGCAGTGTCACCTCCTCACCTTAGATGGCACTGTTTGAACTAGTCATACAGTGTGAGCAAGCAGATCTGAGAGAGCGGAAGTGTATCTATTCACGCGTATGTGCAGGAAGACTGTTTGTCTCCTCTTTGTGTTTATAGACATAACAACTCCATCTGATTCCCTTTGATCTTATCGTATCCATTCTCTCTAGTATGATAAAGAGAGAACGTGGATAAGAAAGCCAGCTGAAGCGGGAAGTTTTAAAGTAAACAGCGCAAATTCCAAGCTTGGTCGACTGCATCGGCAATCCAAAAGAAGTTCACTTACTCACCAGGACATCCTTCATTTGTGCATTCCCAAACTCCATGACGACAGACGCTGAAAGGCAAGATTAGTCAGCGTTAGACGTTTCTCATGTGAGGTAGACACCACGCAGAGTTCGAGGCCCACCAGGTGTTGCAGTCCTGAGAGATGGAGGAGGCAGGAGGGTAGCGGCGTCCAGCATGAGTACAGGAGCACTGAGAGACTTCCACACAGAGCTCGCCGTCCAGCACTTTGCCCGCTGACGCACACAGAAAGAGACGTACACTCAAAAAATCCACGTACACATCTGTCAAAGCTTTGCTGCTATTGGTCAATATCAGTTCCAGAAACCACTTCCAAACGCCTGAAAATACTACAAGCCGACCGCAGCATTAGAAAATCTCCGTTTAGAGCAGGGCGAAATGTCAAACAACAAAAAAAATCATGATGTTTTTTCCATATCAAGTATATCGATAATGATCATGATATTGTCAAATCTTTTTTTTAGGTAAAAATAAAAGCATGTTTTTTTTTCCTCTGGAGTGTTTTTTATTGTCAAAACAAGGCAAACATTTTTTTAAGTATGAACAGTTTAAGCTAATATTTTTGTAAAAGTTTAAAGGGTTACAATGATAATATATATATATATATATATATATATATATATATATATATATATATATATATATATATAAATCGGCGTTTGACATTGTTAACCATACTATCACTCTGGGTCGCGTTGAGAGTGTTGTGTGTTAAGGTGGCGCTGTTTTAAAGTGATTTTATTCTTATTTTAGTGAGCGGTCGTGTGCTGTTTTGTGGGATAGCGGCACATCAATTTTGCGTTCAGTTGAGTGTGGAGTTCCGCAAGGTTCAATTTTAGGCCCCTTACTATTTGTCTTGTAAATATTTCCTCTGCAGAGATGTTAAATACATTTATTGTGTGACATCATCTATATGCAGATGACTTGCAGAATAATGTCCCAATAGACCGCTCTGCTTCTAGCCCATGTGACACCTGACTGGAATGAGTCTCTGAAGTGAAGTTGTGGCTGGTCAGCAATTTTCTCCATTTGAGTCAGGACAAACGCGAGTTCGTTGTCTTCGTTAGACAGAAAAGTGTGTGGTCCGGGCTCCCTGGAGTTCTTTTATATAATGTGAGTTTAGGTTCAAGGCCAGGTCAATAGCACAGTGCGAGCTTCATTTTTCCAGCTGTCCGCTCACGAAAGTGATTCAACAGTGTTTTAAATTAATAAACCGTTAACCATGAGGGCACTTTAAGTGACAAAAAGACACATGTCCTATTTCTCCGGACGTGCATTGACGTCACTTAAGCAGTGGAAATGTCGAGACATTAAACGTTATTGTCTAAGGCAGGGTTCAGCAACCCCTGGCTCTGGAGCCGCATGAGGCTCTTTAGCGCCGCCCTAGTGGCTCCCTGGAGCTTTTTCAAAAATGTTTGAAAATGGAAAAAGATGGGGGAGGTAAATTTATTTTTTTTTTAATATGGTTTCTATATGAGGACACACATTTTTAACGTTTTCCAATTCTGTAAAAGAGTGTAGAATAAGACACACACTTCTAGCAGCAGGGGGCGGGATGCCAGGCGGGGGCTGCTGTAAACACACCGGCGGCTGTGTGAAGGGCCCCGGACCCCAAAGAGAAAAATAACTGAGAGAACAGAGGACTCAACGCTTCGTGGACCTAATCATCGTTTTATTATCCAGTTAAGGGGCGCGTTACGTAAGTTCCATTCTGATGTTGATTTTTGGAATCCTCAAAATAAAAAGGACATCATAAATCTGATTACTTTATTACATTTCTTTAATTTCATCAAATCAATGAAACATAATTCATTAATATTGTAATGAAGTTAAACTTGAGGCGGGATCGTACAACAGAGTAGTGACGTGGTGCGTCGTTCTCTACAGGAAAAATAAACATTTAATCATGAAGCCTCTTTATGTGTTTGTAGCCAACTTAATCATTTTTATAGCAGGCTAATATAGATTCATGCAGCTCGTGTTACCTTCATTATAAGGCTTATATAAGGCTTTCAATGTTTCGCGGCTCCAGACATGTTTTTTTTTTTTTTTTTTTGTGGTCCAATAAGGCTCTTTCAACATTTTGTGTTGCCGACCCCTGCTCTAAGGGTTATATATGTTGCTCGCTCTCGCTCACGCGGGCAGATGCAGCCGTCCACACACTCCTCTTTGCAGACTTCCTGTACGTTCACGTTCTGACAGGAAGTGGAGCAGCTCGTGGTGCAGTCGCTGTACTCCATGCCAACCGGACACTTCGGTGCTGAAATGCACATAGCAGAAATAGTTTTTACTCAGAAGGAAATTGACTGATGTAATAAGTACACACTATAAATCAACATCTAAGCATTAGCAAATAGTTAAATAAAATTTGATGAAGCATTGTTTCTATGTTAATGCACATTTGTAAGAAGTTTAAAACAGCATTAATGTCATGCTTTATTGAGGATCAGTTAATAATGAATAAATTATACTTTTCACTATTTAAAAAAACAGTTGTTAGAGATTAATGAGAAAATTTAGAACATGTTTATAAATTATCATTAAACAATTTATGAGCACATTACTTTTATTAATAACCACGTGGTGTGTCACGTATTGTGACAATCATGAATTATAAACTTCAAACTAGGTCATTTTTTTATAAAAAACATTTTTACAATACTTTTATGACGTACTACGTAGTTTTTACAACACAATAAGTAGGTTTTAATTGCATAATAAATAGTTTTTACAATATTTGATGTCATTTTTACGACAAATTAAGTCCTTTTTTGGACATACTACATCGTTTTCAATAAATACTCAGTCGTTTTTGTGACATACTAAATAGTTTTTACAACATAATAAGTTATTTTTACAACATACTTGGTTGTTTAGGGCATCCTAAGTTGTTATTTTTACAACATAAAAAGTAATTTTTGCAACATAATAAATTGTTTTTATGACATAATACATCCATTTTAGGACCTACTGCGTCATTCAAAATATAAATTAAGTTGTTTTTACAACATAAAAAATCATTTTCACAATATACTAAGCTCTTTTATGACATACAAAGTTGTTTATTTTTACAACATAAAAAGTAATTTTTGCAACATAAGTTGTTTTTATGACATATTAAGTAATTTTTAACATACTGTGTAATTTTTATGAGATAAAAACACGATTTTACAAGTTGTTTTTATGACGTAAAAGGAAATATTATACAATTTTTACAACATAGTAAGTTGTTTTTATAACATGCTATGTCATTCTTTTGACATGCTATGTAGTTTTTACGAAACAATAAGTAATTTTTAATGACTTAATGAAGTGTTTTTATGATGTAATATATTATTTTTCCAACACAACTATTTTTTTCGAAACACTGTGTCATTTTTATGAGATAAAAAGTTGCTTTTACAATATGAACAGTCATTTTTATGACATACTAAGTAGTTTTGCAACATATTTGACAAAATAATTTACCACAGACACAGTTATTCATCTCTAAGACCGAGAGGAAACGGAGAGGTGAGCGAGCCTTTTCAGCCTCCGGACCAAACATCTGGAGCGAGCTGCCTCTGCACCTCACTTTCTATTTTAAATCTGCTCTTAAATAATATTTTTTCACTTTGGCTTTTGATTGAGTTGAAAAATGTATTGTATTTTAATTGTCTTATATGTCTGATATTTGCCATCCGCTTTTACTAATTCTATGCTTTGTTCAGCAAAACAAAGCACTTGTTTAAAGTGCTTTATAAATAAAGTTGAGTCGTGTTGTTCAGAATTAACATTCGATTATTATATGATTTGTTACCAGTGATAATTATTAAAGGTTGCCATGGATGCAGAATAAACAGAATAAGTGCAGGAGTGCGACAAAACACATCTGAATATTTAAGTTTATTCAGCATAATTTCATTCATTCATCTTCTTGTCAGCTTTCTTCCCTTTCGGGGTCTCCACAGCGGAATGAACCTCCAACTCTTCTGGCATATGTTTTATGCAGCGGATGCCCTTCCAGCAGCAACCCATCGCTGGGAAACATTCACACACACTCATTCACTCTCAAACACTACGAACAATCGTTTTTACCCAATTCTCTTATTCCGCATGTCTTTGTTCTTGTGGGGGAAACCGGAGCACCCGGAGTAAACCCACGCGATCACGAGGAGAACATGAGAACTCCACACAGAGATACCAACTGACCCAGCCGAGGCTCGAACCAACGACCTTCTTGCTGTGAGACGACCGTGCTACCCACTGCACCACCATGACGCCAAAATATCACAAACCAAACTTCTACCAGGAGTGGGGTGTAGACCCATGAGGACATTTGTCTATTGGATCTTAAGTCCAACGCCTTAACCACTCAGCCATCTTGGTCACACATCTTATTCAGCATAATGTATATTGTAATTGTTTGTTTTAATACCTTAAATGTGACTCTTTAAACATGAAACACTTTTAAAGATTATCTTTGTTGCGTTGTCTTTGCGTAATATATTATCGAAGCTAAGTGTTATGCTGAAGTGTCTTGTAGACCTTTTTTTAGTTATATAGAATTTTGTACGGTTATTTCAGAGTTGAATGGAGGAAATTACATTTCACAGTCGTAACATTTGCACAGTTTTACAGTGAAAAAAAAAGTGAAAAGCGTAATTTACAGAGGAAGTTCTCTCTTTTGAATTCGGGACTTTCTGTCCATTAACGGGGTCCTCTTTGAAGCTGTCTACTTCCATGAAAAGATTCACCACCCATCATAGAGCCCCCCCCCCTTACCCCCCCCCCACACACACACACACACACACACACACACACACACTCCATCTTCTGTCCCGTCTTGATGAACACAGATTCCAAGATGTGTGCAAAGTTGCATGAGTCTTTGTGCATTTTTAAGGCCCACAAAAGTTATTAGGAAAAAAAAAATACCTTAATAATAAAAACTCGTAATGAAAGCAATATGGCTCTGCACACTTGCGCGCTTCGAGCACTAATAATGTGAGTTTTGTACGAGTGAGAGCAGTTTTACTCACAGCAGCGACTCTGCTGATGCCAGAGGGGCAGCCTGACCCCGCGACTGGCGCAGCTGCGGGCGTACTCGAGCGCCGCCTGGCACACACACTGCGCCGCAGCGCCGCAGCGGCAGGCGTCAGACTCACACGCGGACACGAACGGCGCCGGGTCCACGAGATGAGCGCAGCGCAGGAACAGCGCGGAGCTGCTCAGGGCCTCACAGAGGAACATCTGGCCCTGAGGCGAACACAGTTTAACACTTAGAACACGTTCAGCTCTGGTTAGAAGAATCACAGCACAGAGCAACAGCTTGGACATCCCTTTTCATTCCAAAAGTTGTCTTTATTTTCACGACTATGAAAAGTGAAACCGGTAGATTCACACTGAAGGCATCAAAACTCTGAATGAACACGTGTGGAGTTGTGTACGTAACAAAAAAAACGTGTGGAGCAGCTGAAAATAAGTTGTTCTAGCTTCTTCACAGCAGCAGCTTCTGCTTCGATCACGCTTCGCTCACTTTTGGCGTTCTCTTGATGATCTTCAGGAGGTGGTCTCCTGAAACGCTCTTCTCTCTCAGGAGAGCGCTGTCAGGTTTAATACGAGGATTTCTCTCTTATAAATGGGGTCGGGAGCATCAGTGGAGCTGAGCAGAAGATGTTCTCTTCGATGATCTTCAGGAGGTGGTCTCCTGAAACGCTCTTCTCTCTCAGGAGAGCGCTGTCAGGTTTAATACGAGGATTTCTCTCTTATAAATGGGGTCGGGAGCATCAGTGGAGCTGAGCAGAAGATGTTCTCTCGATGATCTTCAGGAGGTGGTCTCCTGAAACGCTCTTCTCTCTCAGGAGAGCGCTGGCAGGTTTTAATACGAGGATTTCTCTCTTATAAATGGGGTCGGGAGCATCAGTGGAGCTGAGCAGAAGATGTTCTCTCGATGATCTTCTGGAGGTGGTCTCCTGAAACGCTCTTCTCTCTCAGGAGAGCGCGGTCAGGTTTAATACGAGGATTTCTCTCTTATAAATGGGGTCGGGAGCATCAGTGGAGCTGAGCAGAAGATGTTCTCTCGATGATCTTCAGGAGGTGGTCTCCTGAAACGCTCTTCTCTCTCAGGAGAGCGCTGGCAGGTTTAATACGAGGATTTCTCTCTTATAAATGGGGTCGGGAGCATCAGTGGAGCTGAGCAGAAGATGTTCTCTCGATGATCTTCAGGAGGTGGTCTCCTGAAACGATCTTCTCTCTCAGGAGAGCGCACTCAGGTTTAATACGAGGATTTCTCTCTTATAAATGGGGTCGGGAGCATCAGTGGAGCTGAGCAGAAGATGTTCTCTCGATGATCTTATGGAGGTGGTCTCCTGAAACGCTCTTCTCTCTCAGGAGAGCGCTGGCAGGTTTAATATGAGGATTTCTCTCTTATAAATGGGGTCGGGAGCATCAGTGGAGCTGAGCAGAAGATGTTCTCTCGATGATCTTCAGGAGGTGGTCTCCTGAAACGCTCTTCTCTCTCAGGAGAGCGCACTCAGGTTTAATACGAGGATTTCTCTCTTATAAATGGGGTCGGGAGCATCAGTGGAGCTGAGCAGAAGATGTTCTCTCGATGATCTTCAGGTGGTGGTCTCCTGAAATGCTCTTCTCTCTCAGGAGAGCGCTGTCAGGTTTAACACGAGGATTTCTCTCTTATAAATGGGGTCGGGAGCATCAGTGGAGCTGAACAGAAGATGTTCTCTCGATGTTCTTCAGGAGGTGGTCTCCTGAAACGCTCTTCTCTCTCAGGAGAGCGCACTCAGGTTTAATACGAGGATTTCTCTCTTATAAATGGGGTCGGGAGCATCAGTGGAGCTGAGCAGAAGATGTTCTCTCGATGATCTTCAGGAGGTGGTCTCCTGAAACGCTCTTCTCTCTCAGGAGAGCGCTGTCAGGTTTAATACGAGGATTTCTCTCTTATAAATGGGGTCGGGAGCATTAGTGGAGCTGAGCAGAAGATGTTCTCTCGATGATCTTATGGAGGTGGTCTCCTGAAACGCTCTTCTCTCTCAGGAGAGCGCTGGCAGGTTTAATATGAGGATTTCTCTCTTATAAATGGGGTCGGGAGCATCAGTGGAGCTGAGCAGAAGATGTTCTCTCGATGATCTTCAGGAGGTGGTCTCCTGAAACGCTCTTCTCTCTCAGGAGAGCGCACTCAGGTTTAATACGAGGATTTCTCTCTTATAAATGGGGTCGGGAGCATCAGTGGAGCTGAGCAGAAGATGTTCTCTCGATGATCTTCAGGAGGTGGTCTCCTGAAACGCTCTTCTCTCTCAGGAGAGCACTGTCAGGTTTAATACGAGGATTTCTCTCTTATAAATGGGGTCGGGAGCATCAGTGGAGCTGAGCAGAAGATGTTCTCGCGATGATCTTCAGGAGGTGGTCTCCTGAAACGCTCTTCTCTCTCAGGAGAGCGCTGTCAGGTTTAATACGGGGATTTCTCTCTTATAAATGGGGTCGGGAGCATCAGTGGAGCTGAGCAGAAGATGTTCTCTCGATGATCTTCAGGAGGTGGTCTCCTGAAACGCTCTTCTCTCTCAGGAGAGCGCTGGCAGGTTTAATACGAGGATTTCTCTCTTATAAATGGGGTCGGGAGCATCAGTGGAGCTGAGCAGAAGATGTTCTCTCCATGATTGTTGGAGTTTGTGTTATGGAGAGAAAAACGCAGCTGAGTGAAGAGAAACGAGTGATCATCGTTACTTTAAGAGATGAAGCTCAGTCAGTCCCAAAAACTCTTTCAATGAGAAGCTGCGTCCAAACTTCTGCTCTGTGCTGAATTTAGATATCTACACTGCAAAAAGAAAAGAAAGGAATCTAAGCAAAGCTTAAAATGCTTCAATTGGGATTTTCTTATTGTAGGAAAAATTTTTAGGTTATTTATATGTTTATATGTTTAGAGATTATTTAGATTCATTTGAGAAAATATCACATTTTGTTAAGGAGAAAACATTTGAACATTTATTTTCTTGAATTAAGAAACTTTGTGAAACAAGCTGCTGATTTTGCTGCTGATCTTAAAACAAGAATCTTAAAACAAGAATGTTTTACTCAACATATTCTTATTTCAAGAATGTTAATGATATCTTATTTTAAGAAATCTATAATAAAAACTGGTAAAAACACACATTTTGGAACAAGAAAAAAAATATAGTCTTCTTAAATCAAGTAAAATATCTGACGGTGGGGTAAGAATTTTCATTCTTGAAATAAGACTCAAATGTTTGTGAAAAGAAAAGAAGAAAAAGAATCTACACCATAAATAAACCATTAATCCCACAAACCTGAAACAACTTACACAGTAGTGGTTTTCACACAGATCATTTAGTTTTAAGAGCACTAGAGACTAGATACGAGTCGGAATATTCTAGTTTCAGAGCTTGGAAAGACTTGTTTTGGGAGTTTTTGTATTTTTTTAAGATACAACAGCGTTCATTATCAGCGAGACATTTTTGCAAATTTTAAGAATTCTTGACAAATCAGATTTGCTTGATCTAGAAAGAGTTTATCTATATTTCAGTTTTTTTCTTGTTCCAAGAGTGTGTTTTTTTAAAGTACAGATCTCTTCCATCAAAAGTTTGGACACAACTGGATGAGGTTTTTTCTTGTTCCAAGACTGTATTTTGCAGCGTAAAGCAGAGGTGTGGAAGGAGAGAGAAGCTGAGGCAGGAAGAGAAGAGCTGATTGGGCGCTCTCACTGCAGCTGAGTCCCCGCTGCTGTTGCAGCCCCGAGGCGGAGGCAGGACGCGCTTGCACGCCTCGTCCGCACCCTTCATGGCCCAAGAGTTCGCAAAGTCCTGCGGATCCTCGCTCAGGAATCCTAAAGGCATGGGAGGTTTATTTCTATAGCACATTTCCTACACAGAGTGATTCAAAGTGCTTTACATTGGAAACAAAGTATAAAAAAGAAAGTGCATTTAATAAAATTAAGCATAAAACATTTCAAATCTTATTAAAACTGAAAATTAAGACACAGATTGAGATAGTGAAGTGCAGAGATAAAATAGTTGTTGGTGCTCAGTCGACAAAAGCGCAACTAAATATAAATATAAGCCGCTTGTGCAAGAAAAAAAGTTCAATGCACATTCATGCATCGAACCTGTGCATGCCCTTTGCATGAAGTTGCTTGCACACAGTTTAGACTGGAAGGCTTACATTAAAAAATTAGATTAGATTAGATTAACTTAAATTCCATTGTATTGTCTTTACACATGTACAAGTACAAGTCAACAAAATGCAGTTTAGGTCTAACCAGAAGTGCAATACGCAGCAATACTCTCTGTACATTTTTGTTCTCATGGTGCAATATATATATACTCCATGGTGCAATTTAATTTATAATCCCATAAATCCAATGTACAAATGTGTAATATAATCTCTATACCTCAATATATATCTCTGGCCGCTCTTAGTTATACTGTTGTACATACATATTTATTTATATCCCAGCATATATATATCCATATTTATACAATTCTGCTATCTTTGTGGCTTAATACGGGACCGGGGTCCTAATTTCGTATCATAACATGGAAGTGTGTTGGTAAGACAATAAAGAATCCTTGAATCCTTGAAGTGCAGGATAGGTGGGAGTATAAGTGCACCTAATATATATATATATATATATATATATATATATATATATATATATATATGTGTGTGTGTATGTGTGGGGGCGGGGGGGGGCTTTACATTGCAAACAAAGAATAAAAAGAAAGTACATTTAATAAAATCAAGCATAAAAA
>UELW01000900.1:72397-105602 GCA_900490495.1 Danionella dracula
AATGCACCTTCTTTTTATACTTTGTTTCCAATGTAAAGCACTTTGAATCACTCTGTGTAGGAAATGTGCTATAGAAATAAACCTCCCATGCCTTTAGGATTCCTGAGCGAGGATCCGCAGGACTTTGCGAACTCTGGGCCATGAAGGGTGCGGACGAGGCGTGCAAGCGCGTCCTGCCTCCGCCTCGGGGCTGCAACAGCAGCGGGGACTCAGCTGCAGTGAGAGCGCCCAATCAGCTCTTCTCTTCCTGCCTCAGCTTCTCTCTCCTTCCACACCTCTGCTTTACGCTGCAAAAAACCTTCTTGGAACAAGAAAAAACCTCATCCAGTTGTGTCCAAACTTTTGATGGAAGAGATCTGTACTTTAAAAAAACACACTCTTGGAACAAGAAAAAAACTGAAATATAGATAAACTCTTTCTAGATCAAGCAAATCTGATTTGTCAAGAATTCTTAAAATTTGCAAAAATGTCTCGCTGATAATGAACGCTGTTGTATCTTAAAAAAATACAAAAACTCCCAAAACAAGTCTTTCCAAGCTCTGAAACTAGAATATTCCGACTCGTATCTAGTCTCTAGTGCTCTTAAAACTAAATGATCTGTGTGAAAACTACTATTGTGTAAGTTGTTTCAGGTTTGTGGGATTAATGGTTTATTTAAGATGTAGGTTCTTTTTCTTCTTTTCTTTTCACAAACATTTGAGTTTTTTTCAAGAATGAAAATTCTTACCTCACCGTCAGATATTTTACTTGATCTAAGAAGACTAGAACTAGATTTAAGATTTTTTTTCTTGTTCCAAAATGTGTGTTTTTACCTGTTTTTATTATAGATTTCTTAAAATAAGATATCATTAACATTCTTGAAATAAGAATATGTTGAGTCAAAAATTCTTGTTTTAAGATTCTTGTTTTAGGATCAGCAGCAAAATCGGCAACTTGTTTCACAAAGTTTCTTAATTCAAGAAAATAAATGATCAGAATAAGCATTTTTTTCTCCTTAAGAAAATGTGATATTTTCTCAAATGAATCTAAATAGTCTATAAAACATATAAATAACCTAAAAATTCTTCCTACAATAAGAAAATCCCGATTGAAGCATTTTCAGCTTTGCTTAGATTCCTTTTTTTTCTTTTTGCAGTGTAGATATCTAAATTCAGCACAGAGCAGAAGTTTGGACGCAGCTTCTTGTTGAAAGAGTTTTTGGGACTGACTGAGCTTCATCTCTTAAAGTAACGATGATCACTTGTTTCTCTTCACTCAGCTGCGTTTTTCTCTCCATAACACAAACTCTAACAATCTCTGAGTGGAGCTTCAGCGTGTTCTCCTGACTTCTGCTCAGCTCCACTGATGCTCCCGACCCTCATTTATAAGAGAGAAATCCTCGTATTAAACCTGACAGCGCTCTCCTGAGAGAGAAGAGCGTTTCAGGAGACCACCTCCTGAAGATCATCGAGAGAACATCTTCTGCTCAGCTCCACTGATGCTCCCGACCCCATTTATAGAGAGAAATCCCGTATTAAACCTGACAGTGCTCTCCTGAGAGGAAGAGCGTTTCAGGAGACCACCTCCTGAAGATCATCAAGAGAACATCTTCTGCTCAGCTCCACTGATGCTCCCGACCCCATTTATAAGAGAGAAATCCCTTGTATTAAACCTGCAGCGCTCTCCTGAAGAGAAGAGCGTTTCAGGAGACCACCTCCTGAAGATCATCAAGAGAACATCTTCTGCTCAGCTCCACTGATGCTCCCGACCCCATTTATAAGAGAGAATCCTCGTATTAAACCTGACAGCGCTCTCCTGAGAGAGAAGAGCGTTTCAGGAGACCCCCTCCTGAAGATCACTGAGAGCATCTTCTGCTCAGCTCCACTGATGCTCCCACCCCATTTATAAGAGAGAAATCCTGTATTAAAACTGACAGCGCTCTCCTGAGAGAGAAGAGCGTTTCAGGAGACCACCTCCTAAGATCATCGAGAGAACATCTTCTGCTCAGCTTCACTGATGCTCCCGACCCCCATTTATAAGAGAGAAATCCTCGTATTAAACCTGACAGCGCTCTCCTGAGAGAGAAGAGCGTTTCAGGAGACCACCTCCTGAAGATCATCGAAGAACATCTTCTGCTCAGCTCCACTGATGCTCCCGACCCCATTTATAAGAGAGAAATCCTCGTATTAAACCTGACCGCGCTCTCCTGAGAGAGAGAAGAACGTTTCAGGAGACCACCTCCTGAAGATCATCGAGAGAACAATCTTCTGCTCAGCTCCACTGATGCTCCCGACCCCATTTATAAGAGAGAAAATCCTCGTTAAACCTGACAGCGCTCTCCTGAGAGAGAAGAGCGCTTAGGAGACCACCTCCTGAAGATCATCGAGAGAACATCTTCTGCTCAGCTCCACTGATGCTCCCGACCCCATTTATAAGAGAGAAATCCTCGTATTAAACCTGACAGCGCTCTCCTGAGAGAGAAGAGTGTTTCAGGAGACCACCTCCTGAAGATCATCGGAGAACATCTTCTGCTCAGCTCCACTGATGCTCTGACCCCATTTATAAGAGAGAATCCTCTATTAAACCTGACAGCGCTCTCCTGAGAGAAGAGGTTTCAGGAGACCACCTCATGAAGATCATCGAGAGAACATCTTCTGCTCAGCTCCGCTGATGCTCCCACCCCATTTAAAGAGAAATCCTCGATTAAACCTGCAGCGCTCTCCTGAGAGAGAAGAGCGTTTCAGGAGACACCTCCTGAAGATCATCGAGAGAACATCTTCTGCTCAGCTCCGCTGATGCTCCCGACCCCATTTATAAGAGAGAAATCCTCGTATTAACCTGACAGCGCTCTCCTGAGAGAGAGAACGTTTCAGGAGACCACCTCCTGAAGATATCGAGAGAACATCTTCTGCTCAGCTCCTGATGCTCCTGACCCATTTATAAGAGAGAAATCCTCGTATTAAACCTGCAGCGCTCTCCTGAGAGAGAAGAGTGTTTCAGGAGACCACCTCCGAAGATCATCGAGAGAACATCTTCTGCTCAGCTCCGCTGATGCTCCGACCCCATTTATAAGAGAGAAATCCTTGTATTAAAACCTGACAGCGCTCTCCTGAGAGAGAAGAACGCTTCAGGAGACCACCTCCTGAAGATCATCGAGGAACATCTTTTGCTCAGCTCCCTGATGCTCGAACCCTTTATAAGAGAGAAATCCTCGTATTAAACCTGACCGCGCTCTCCTGAGAGAGAAGAACGTTTCAGGAGACCACCTCCTGAAGATCATCAAGTGAACATCTTCTGCTCAGCTCCACTGATGCTCCCGACCCCATTTATAAGAGAGAAATCCTCGTATTAAACCTGCCAGCGCCTCCTGAGAGAGAAGAGCGTTTCAGGAGACCACCTCCTGAAGATCACTGAGAGAGACATCTTCTGCTCAGCTCCACTGATGCTCCCGACCCCCATTTATAAGAGAGAAATCCTCATATTAACCTGACACGCTCTCTGAGAGAAAAGAGCGTTTCAGGAGACAACTCCTGAAGATCATCGAGAGAACCATCTTCTGCTCAGCTCCCTGATGCTCCCTGATCCCATTTATAGAAGAGAGAAATCCTCGTATTAAAACTGACAGCGCTCTCCCTGAGAGAGAAGAGTTGTTTCAGGAGACACATCTAAGATCATCGGAGAGAACATTTCGCTCAGCTCCAAGATGCTCCCCGACCCCATTTATAAGAGAGAAATCCTCATATTAAACCTGACAAGCGCTCTCCTGAGAGAAAGAGCGTTTCAGGAGGACCACACTCCTGAGATCATCGAGAGAACATCTTCTGCTCAGCTCCACTGATGCTCCCGGACCCATTTATAAGAGAGAAATCCTCGATTAAACCTGACAGGCTCTCCTAGAGAGTGAAGAGGTTTCAGGAGACCACCTCCTGAAATAGAAATCAGCATTTGCTCAGCTCCGCGATGCTCCCGACCCAGTAAAGAGAGAAATCCGTATTAAACCTGCCAGCGCTCTCCTGAGAAGAGAAAAGGTTCAGGAGACCACCTCCTGAAGATCATCGATGAGAACATCTTCTGCTCGCTCCACTGATGCTCCCACCCATTTATAAGAGAGAAATCCTGTATTAACCTGACAGCGTCTTCCTGAGAGAGAAGAGTGTTTCAGGAGACCACCTCCTGAAGATCATCGAGAGAAACATCTTCTGCTCAGCTCCACGATGCTCTCGACCCATTTTATAAGAGGAAATCCTCGTATTAAACCTGACAAGCGCTCTCCTGAGAGGAGAAGAGCGTTTCAGGAAGACCACTCTCCTGAAGATCATAAGATAACATCTTCTGCTCAGCTCCACTGATGCTCCGACCCCATTTTATAAGAGAGAAATCCTCGTGTTAAACCTGGACCGCGCTCTTCTGAGAGAGAAGAGCGTTTCAGGAGACCACCTCCTGAAGATCATCGAGAGACATCTTCTGCTAGCTCCACTGATGCTCCCGAACCCCATTTATAAGAGAGAAATCCTCGTATTAAACTGAGGGCGCTCTCCTGAGAAGAAGATCGTTTCAGGACCACCTCCTGAAGATCATCGAGAGAACATCTTTCTGCTCAGTCCACTGATGCTCCGACACCCATTATAAGAGAGAAATCTCGCCTATTAAACCTGCAGCGCTCTCCTGAGAGAGAAGAGCGTTTCAGGAGACAACCTCTGAAGATCATCGAGAGAACATCTTCTGCTCAGCTCACTGATGGCTCCGACCCCATTTATAAGAGAGAATCCTCGTATTAAACACTGACAGCGCTCTCCTGAGAGAGAAGAGCGTTTCAGGAGTACGAACCTCGAAGATCATCGAGAGAACATCTTCTGCTCAGCTCCACTGTTGCTCCCCGACCCATTATAAGAGAGAATCCTCGTATTAACCTGACAGCGCTCTCGTCGAGAGAGAGAGCGTTTTCAGGAGACCACCTACCTGAAGACATCAGGAGGAGAACGTCTCTGCTCAGCTCCGCTGATGCTTCCTACCCCATTTATAAGAAGAAAATCCTCGTGATTAAACTGCAGCGCTGATACCTGAGAGACAAGAGCGTTTCAGGAGACGCACTCCTGAAGATCATCAAGTGACTCTTCTGCTTAGCTCCACTGATGCTCCCGACCCCATTATAAGAGAGAATCCCGTGTTAAACGCTGACCGCGGCTCTTCTGAGAGAGAAAGTCGTTTCAGGAGACCCAATCCTAAGATCATCGACTTGAGAACATCTTCGCCTCAGCTTCACACTGATGATCCCGACCCCATTTATAAGAGAGAAATCCTCTCTATTAAAACTAGGTGCGCTCCCCAGAGAGAAGATCGTTTCAGAGACACCCTCGGAAGATCATCGAGGAGAAATCTTCTGGTCAGCTCCACTGATGTTCGCCGACCCAAATTTATAATAGGAGGAGAAACCTAGTTTTAAACCTGAGTGGCGCTCCATGATGAGAGAAGAAGCGTTCAGGAGAACCACCCGTCCTGAAGACTCATCGAGAAACATCTTCTGCCATCAGCTACCACTGATGCTCCCGACCCAATTTATAAGAGAGAAAATCCTGCGTTATTAGACCTGACAGTCGCTATCCTGAGAGAGAAGATCGTTTCAGGGGACACCTCCTGAAGATCCATCGAGAGAGAACATCTCTTGTCATCGCCACTGTTGCTACCGACAGCATTTATAAGAGAGAATCCTGTATTAAACCTGACAGGCGCTCTCGTGAGAGAGCAGAGCGTTTAGGGACCACCTCCTGAAGATCACTGAGTAGAGCAATCTTCTGCTCAGCGCTACACTGATGCTCCGTCAAACCCCATTTATTAAGGAAAATCCTCTTATTAAACTGACAGCGCGCTCCGAGAGAGAAAGGAGCGTTTCAGGAGACACCTCCTGAGATCGTCGAGAGAACAAAACTGCTGCTCAGCTCCATGATGCTTCCAGACCTCCATATTATAGAGGAGAAATCCTCGTATAAAACGTGACCGCGCTTCTCCTGAGAGAGAAGAACGTTTTCAGGAGGACCACCTCCGGAAGATTCGTCGGATGGAGAACCAACTTCTGGCTCACTCGCACTGAGTGCTCCGCCCCATTCATTATAAGAGAGAAATACCTCGTATTTAAACCTGACAGCGTCTCCTTAAGAGGGAAGAGCGTTCAGGAGACCACCCTCCTGAAGATCATCAAGTGAACATATTCTGCTCAGCTCCACTGATGCTCCGAACCCCATTTCTAACGAGAAAGAAATCCTCATATTAAACCTGACAGCGCTCTCCAGAGAGGAAAGAGCTTTTCAGGAGACCACTCCTGAGATCATCGAGAGAACATTCTTTCTGTCTACATCCGCTAGCTCCTGATACCCATTTATAAGAAGAAAGTCCTTCGTATTAAACCTGACAGCGCTCTCCTGAAGAGAAGGCGTTTTCAGGAACCCACCTCCTGAAGATCATCGCGAGAACATCTTCTGCTCAGTTCCACTGATGCTCCCGACCCCATTTATAAGAGAAATCCTGTATTAAACCTGACAGCCTACTCCTGAGAGAGAAGAGCTGTTTCAGGAGACCACCTCCTGAAGATCATCGAGAGAAAATCTTCTGCTCAGCTCCGATGATGCTCGACCCCATTTATAAGAGGAATCCCTCGTATTAACCTGCAGCGCTCTCCTGAGAGAGAAGAGTTGTTTCAGGGACCACCTCTGAAGATCATCGAGAGAACTATTCTGCTCAGCTCCGCTGATGGCTCCGACCCCATGTATAAGAGAGGAAATCCTCGTATTAAACCTGAGTGCGCTCTCCTGGAGAGAGAAGAGCGTTTCAGGAGACCCACCTCTGAAGATCATCGAGAGAACATTCTGCTCAGCTCCACTGATGCTCCCGACCCCATTTATAAGAGAGAAATCCGTTATTAAACCTGACAGCGCTCTCCTGAGAGAGAAGAGCGTTTCAGGAGACCACCTCCTGAGATCATCGAGAGAGAGAACATCTTCTGCTCAGCTCACTGTTGCTCCGACCCCATTTATAAGAGAGAAATCCTCGTATTAAACCTGACAGCGCTCTCCTGAGAGGAGAAGAGCGTTTCAGGAGACCACCTCCTGAAGATCACTGAGAGAACATCTTGCTGCTACAGCTCATGAGCTCCCGAACCCATTATAAGAGAGAAATCCTCGTATTAAACCTGACAGCGCTCTCCTGAGAGAGAAGAGGTTTCAGGAGGACCACTCCTGAAGATCATCGAGAGAACAACTTTGCTCAGTCTCCATGATGCTCCCGACCCCATTTATAAGAGAGAAATACCCGATTAAACCTGACCGCGCTTCCTGAGAGAGAAGAGCGTTTCAGGAGACCACCCCCTCCGAAGATCATCGAGAGAACAACTTCTGCTCAGCTCCACTGATGCTCCCGACCCATTTATAAGAGAGAAATCCTCGTATTAAACTGACAGCGCTCTCCTGAGAGGAAGAGCGTTTCAGGAGACCACCTCATGAAGATATCAAGTGAACATCTTTCGCTCCCCCAATGATGCTCCCGACCCCATTATAAGAGAGAAATCCTCTATTAAACCTAGCAGCGCTCTCCAGAGAGAAAAGAGCGTTTCAGGAGACCACCTCTGAAGTCCTGAAGATCGAGCTTTCGATGACGAGGAACATCTTTTGCAGCTCCCTGATGCTCCGACCCCATTATAAGAAGAAATCTCGTATTAAACCTGACAGCGCCTCTGAGAGAGAAGAGAGTTTCAGGGACCACCTCCTGAAGATCATCGAGAGAACATCTTTCTGCTCAGCTTCCAATGATGCTCCGACCCATTTATAAGAGAGAAATCCTCGTATTAAAACTGACAGCGCTCCTGAGAGAGAAGAGAGAGTGTTCAGGAGACCAACTCCTGAAGATCATACGAGAGAACATTTCTGTCAGCTCCCATGATGCTCCCGACCCCATTTATAAGAGAGAAATCCTCGTATTAAACCTGCCAGCGCTCTTGAGAGAGAAGAGCGTTCAGGAGACCACCTCATGAAGATCATCGAGAGAACATCTTCTGCTCAGCTCCTGATGCTCCCGACCCATTTATAAGAGAGAAATCCTCGTATTAAACCTGGAGCGCTCTCCTGAGAGAGAGAAGAGGTTTCACGGAGACCACCTCTGAAGATCATCAAAGTGAACTCTTACTGCTCAGCTACCATGATGCTCCCGACCCCAGTTAGAAGAGAGAAATCTGTATTAAACTGCACAAGCGCTCTCTGAGGAGAGAGCTGTTTCAGGAGACAACCTCAGAAGAATAATCGAGAGAACATCTTCTGCATCAGCTCCACTGATCGCTCAAGACCCCATTTATAAGAGAGAAAATCTCGTATTACACCTGACAGCGATCATGAGAGAGAAGAGGTTTCAGCGTAGACCACCTCCGGAAGATCATCAAGAGAAATCTTTGCTCAGCTCCACTGACCCGACCCCATTTATAAGAGAGAAATCCTCGTATTAAACTCTGACAGCGCTCTCCTGAGAGAGAAGAGCCTAGGAGACCACCTCATGAAGATCATCGAGGGAGAACATCTTTGCTCAGCTGACACTGTGCTCCGACCCACTTTATAAGAGAGAAATCCTCGTAGTGTGTAAACCTGACACGCGCTCGCCTGGAGAGGAGAAGAGCGTTTCAGGAAGACCACTCTGAAGATCATGAAGAGAAAATTTCTGTCTCAGCTCATCCACTGATGCTCCTGACCCCATTATAAGGAGAAATCCTCGTATTAAACCTGACAGCGATAATAAAATTAAGCATAAAACATTTCAAATCTTATTAAAACTGAAAATTAAGACACAGATTGAGATAGTGAAGTGCAGAGATAAAATAGTTGTTGGTGCTCAGTCGACAAAAGCGCAACTAAATAGAAATATAAGCCGCTTGTGCAAGAAAAAAAGTTCAATGCACATTCATACATCGAACCTGTGCATGCCCTTTGCATTAAGTTGCTTGCACACAGTTGAGACTGGAAGGCTGACGTTAAAAAATTAGATTAGATTAGATTAGATTAACTTAAATTCCATTTTATTGTCTTTACACATGTACAAGTACAAGTCAACAAAATCCAGTTTAGGTCTAACCAGAAGTGCAATAAGCAGCAATACTCTCTGTACATTTTTGTTCTCATGGTGCAATATATATATATACTCCATGGTGCAATTTAATTTATAATCCCATAAATCCAATGTACAAATGTGTAATATAATCTCTATACCTCAGCATATATCTCTGACCGCTCTTAGTTATACTGTTGTACATACATATTTATATCCCAGCATATATATATATCCATATTAATACAATTCTGCTATGTATGTGGCTTAATACGGGACCGGGGTCCTAATTTCGCATCATAACATGGAAGTGTGTTGGTAAGACAATAAAGAATCCTTGAATCCTTGAAGTGCAGGATAGGTGGGGGGCGGGGGGGCTTTACATTGCAAACAAAGAATAAAAAGAAAGTACATTTAATAAAATCAAGCATAAAAAAAGTCATATAAAATCCTAGTGATAAAATATATATTTATATATATATCAGGCAATATAAAAATATTTTTTTTAATTTATTTTAAAATATTTAAAATAACGCTTGACTTCATTCATTCATTCATCTTCATGTCGGCTTTATTCCCTTTCGGGGTCGCCACAGCGGAATGAACCGCCAACTCACTGGCATATGTTTTACGCAGCGGATGCCCTTCCCTGCCGCAACCCATCGCTGGGAAACATTCACACACACATTCACACTTTAACACTATGGGCAATCGTTCTTATTCAATTCACTTATTCTGCATGTCTTTGGACTTGTGGGGAAACCGGAGCACCCGGAGAAAACCCACGCGATCACGAGGAGAACATGAGAACTCCACACAGAGATACCAACTGACCCAGCCGAGGCTCGAACCAGCAACCTTCTTGCTGTGAGACGACCGTGCTACCCACTGCGCCACCGTGACGCCTTACGCTTGACTTAAAAGTAAAAATAAGTTCCAACATTATAAGCCTCACCTTCTTGCGTCCGGTACTCGTCCTCAGACCGAGAGTTGTAGTTTCCACACAAACCGCACGTCAGGTTGCTGTGACGTTTGTCCAGCGTTATCTGAACGTTGTGCGAGGGATCTATACGGATGGAGAACCCGAACTCTTCACTCCACAATCGAAAGTAGCCCAACTCATAGCCAGCAAACACCGAGCTTGATGCGTACGGCAGCGAGAGCCTGGGGAGGAGAGGCAGGGGGGGCAGGTTACCGGGGCGCTACACTCACTGAGATGTGATCTTCTGATCGATTCAAGCACCTCTCAGCTCCTCGTGATAGCGCGCCATCCACAGAGAGATGAACCTCGAAGAATTCCCCCAGAAACACACTCACGCCGCTCCTCTTTCCTCCAGAGAAATCCCCTAGAGGCAAAAACACACGCGTTCAACAAAGAGCATCCTTTGTGATCCCACCGTGAAGTTCAGGAAATACGTTCGGGGCGTTATCCTGCTGGAAGATAGGTGCTCTGCTCATAAAGCCATGGAGATGGTGGAGCACTCCTCAGAGATGCGGTGGTGTTCATAAGATCCTAAAGGACCCAAAGACACCACAAATGTGCTTGATTTTTGATTATTCTGAAGATCAGTAAATCCACCAGAGGAGGAAGAGGTTCTCATATAGAGCCCCGAAGCTCTGGAACAAACTCCCGGATGTTCTCCGGAGCTCAGCTACGCTCACAGAGTTCAGAACTAAATTAAAAAACATATCTGTTTAATCTAGCATTCGAATAATTGGCTCTTGGTATTTGTCTAAACAGATCTGGTGTCTGAGCGCTATAAACATACAAACTGTAGAAAAAACAATGTGGTTCAATGTTCCTCTCTAAGCTCTCCTCATCATTTATCTCTCCTCCTGCAGCTGATGCTGATCACCTGTTTGTTGTCTGTGTTACAGTTTTCTAAATGTTGTTTTTCGTTTGTTAGTTTCTGTTTTGTCTTTGTTTGTTTTGTTTTTTCAGCTGCTGTCCGGCGAACTGTTCGTCGATGGATCTTAAGTTTGTATATTCTTTATGCTGGGGAGGTGATTAGCACCTGCCTCAGTCAGCGAGGCTCCCAGGGGCCTCACGGAGGGGTTCCTATCTACTCTACCTGATCCTCACGAGGACTCTGTGAAGCTGCTTTGAAAGCAACAAAGCGAAATATAAAAACTTGATTGATTGATTGATTTCTTTCTTTGCTTGACACAAGAAGAGCAGCTTTTAATTGTTCTAAGAGGGTGCTTTTGTGCAGAGTATAGCTTCTGTTAGCTGCGTCTTTGTGCGTCTGCTTGGTTTTACCCAGTATGGAGAAGCTCCGGTGTGTGCAGTCTCCAGCCAGCATGTAGCTGCACTCTCCAGGGAACTCGTAAATCACACCGTCGAACGTGTGCAGGTGCTGCCGGCTGAACAGACTGCAGCGAGCAGAGCCTCCGACACACGCCAGACCTGAGGGGGCACACCCGGAACACGCAAAAATTACCATCTTTTACTCTCAAGGACTCAAAGTTTTTTTCATTTGTTAGTTTCTGTTTTGTCTTTGTTTTATTTTTTCAGCTTCTGTTTGTCGATCGATCTTAAGTTTGTATGTTCTTTATGCTGGGGAGGTGATTAGCACCTGCCTCAGTCAGCAAGGCTCCCAGGGGCCTCACGGAGGAACTCCTATTTCCTCTACCTGATCCTCACGAGGACTCTGTGAAGCTGCTTTGAAAGCAACTGCTAAAGAAGCGCAATATAAAAACTTGATCGATTGAAGGACTAATAAACTAGTTCATGTTGGTAGTGGTTGAATTTTTGAAACTGTAGACAGCAAAAAGCTGTCTGTAAATTAAAAAGATTCTTATCGTGCACTCTTGAGAAACCGATGTACTACCACTACAAACAAAACACCATATAATGTTGTAAAATCGACATCTAATGTAGTGAAAATTACTTACTATGTCGTCAAAATGTCATAGTATGCAGTTAAGACTTGTTATGTCATCAAAACATCAAAATATGTGATAAAAACGACTTGTTATGTCATCAAAACCCTGAAGTATGCGATAAAAAAAACTTAGAATGTCACCAAAATGACATATGTTGTAAAAACGACTTATTAAGTTATCAAAACATCATAGTACATAATAAAAACAAATTATGCAATCAAAACTACATAGTATGCCTAAAAAACTTATTATGTCATCAACACATCATAGTTTGTGGTAAAAACGATTTATTTTGTCGTTAAAATGTCATAGTATGTTGTAAAAATGACTTGTGCTGTCAAAACTATTAAAACTGGTGTCAAAATTATTTGAATGCATTGCTTAATTTGTAGTTATTTATTTAATTTAAGTGTTATTTATTTCTTCCCAGCTTCAGCGTAGACAGGAAAAGGTTGTTTGTACATTAAAAAGATTATTATGGTGCGCTCTTGAGAAAGCTTGGAGTATGATTTCACTGTAATGCGGACAATATGCAGATGTACGACTTATTTTGTCCTCAAAACCACAAAGTATGCTGTAAAAACAACTTAAATTACGACTAACGCCATATAATGTTGTATTACGTTATCAAAATGTCATAGTACATAATAAAAACTAATTATTTAATCAAAGCTACATAGTATGCCTAAAAAACGTATTACGTCATCAACAAAAAAAATAACTTGTTATGTCATCAAACGTCAGTGTGTCGTAAAAATGACTTATGTCGTTAAAAAGTTATAGTATGTTATAAAAACGACATGTCACCAAAACAACATAGTATTTTGTAAAAATGACTGATTATGTCGTTAAAATGTCATTAAAATGAATTATATCATCAAAACATCATAGAAGGTTGTAAAAATTATTTGTTATGTCGTCAAAACATAGTATGCGGTAAAAATGGCTTTTGTTGTCTAAACAACATAATATGTCGTATAAATGACTGTTTTTGTCATCAAAATGTTATAATATGTTGTTAAAATGACATGTCATCAAAACTGTAAAAAATGACTTATTATGTAGACAAAACGTCATAATAGCACATTAAAATGACTTATGTCATGAAAACGTCATTGTATGTTGTAATAATAGACTTATAATGTCATAAAACTTAGTATGTTGTAAAAAGTGACGTCGTCAAAACTTCATATTATGTCATTAAAATGAATAGCATGTTAACCGACTTGCAAACACAATCTATTTTAAGTTTTTGGTTAAAGAGTGATGAGTGGTCCGTGCATCAGTTGGTACGGGCCGCCCAAAAAAACAAACAAATTATTTTTAGTTGTATTTGCTGCTATTGTTGTTATTCAGAACAATCCTTTACTTAGAAAATTCTCGATTACATCTCGGTCACCCGAGCAGCCAAAATTTTACACAGAAACTAGCAAAACGATTTAAAAACAGACAATTATATTATTATATTATAGACAGGCGATTATAGAATTTGAATTCTCCTTTTTTTTGTGGCATATCTGTACCTTTTTTAAAGACATGATTAAATGTTACACAAGCGACTAGAGTCCGAGAGCGTTAGCGTGGAGGTTTCCAACAGAGGTGGATGAGAGTGCGCTCTACATCAGCCTTTGTTATCAGAATTACGTTTATATTGATGTTTTTGCAGGTGATATTTGCAAAAGAAGCGAAAGAAAAGCACACATGCTCAACTCTAACCTGAGAAACTCAAGAGGAAAATCAGCACGGCTCTCCTCAGTCTGCAGCCCTCCATCTGATGGAAGACAAACGACAAAGAGACCGCTCAAGCTTCTGATGAGCACGCTGGGGTGAAGCAATGAAGAAGGACAAAGCCCACAGGTTGGCCTCAAGTGGGCCGTCACTGGCCCAAGTCTCTGCCATTTAAACATTGCACTTTACATTTTTCGTGCTGCAATAAAAACACAATCACATCAGTACCTTACGCCAACGGCAGATGTTTTGAATTCGCTGCTTTTTGGGGCTGTGATGGGGTGAAAACAGCATCTCAACTGGCTTCTCTGTCCGCGAGTATGAAATATTAGTAGCCACATTTCTCCTGAACAGCTAAGCTATGTTGTCGCGCAGCAGCAAAATACATTAGCTAGATTAGAAGCAAGATTTTCTGTGCTATTGATTAACGTTATGCATGCTTAGAAAAAGAACAGCGTCACGGTGGCGCAGTGGGTAGCACGGTTGTCTCACAGCAAGAAGGTCGCTGGTTCGAGCCTGGGCTGGGTCAGTTGGCATTTCTGTGTGGAGTTTGGTCACATGGGTTTTCTCAAGACATGCGGAATAAGAGAATCGGTTAAAAACGATTGTCCTTAGAGTGAATGAGTGTGTGTGGATGTTTCCCAGCGATGGGTTGCGGCTGGAAGGGCATCCGCCGCATAAAACATATGCCAGAAGAGTTACGGTTCATTCCGCTGTGGCGACCCCGAAAGGGAAGAAAGCCCACAAGATAAAAGAGAAATGCCAACTGACCCGGCTGAGGCTCGAACCAGCGTCCTTGCTGTGAAACGACCCACTGCGCCACCGTGATGCCCTCATCCTGGTGATATCAGTGTAATGTTTTTAGAATATGAAGCTATATTCTCTTTGAATTCTCTCATTCATTCTTTACACCTGTAAATCAGATTAGATGTTAGCGTGCGCTGACCTATGTGATCTTCTCTTAGTCTTTTAGGATATTACGGAATTAATTAAATAACTACATGAACAATTTGTAAAACTGAAACCGTGTCGATCTCATCTCTTGCCATGATGGATAGCTGCCACGTCAATCTGGCAACCCGTGGCCTGGGGAGGTGCTCTCACAGCCCTCTGCAGGATTCTGGTTTCTGTCCCACGTTTGGTTGAACTTCCACAGATTGCAACATAAACGTAGAACTGAAAGTATTTAAAAGTGCTAAAACAACAAAAACGCTTTCTTAAAACAGAACATTTGAAAAAAAGTGAATTGAGTGCAGTGTCAGTGAAACATCCGAGATGTTTTTTCTCCTAATCATCAGTTTGAGATGTGTTTATGCCAGTTAAGAAACTTTTTTTTTACTTTATCTGTATTGAAAAAGAAGAGAAGTGGATGTTCTTCGATTAGTTTGATAAATAGCAACTTTGATTTGTCAGAGTAGAGGTAACTATTTACTTAGAGTCAACTATATTGTTTTACATCCAAGCTTGTCTATTACTTGAAGGAAGTATTTTATTTAACTTAAATTTTTTGTATGTATTTTTTGTGGGTTCGACATCTCAAAAAAAGCATGAAGCAAGATCTAAAACTTCTCTAAAGTAGACTCAACAGAAGACGGAAAGTATTTTTGAACAATGTTTGTACACAATTTTTAATCTTGAGAGTAAAATGAACTCAAACTGAGTTAAAATAGCCGTAAGGCTCCCTGTTATCATCTAAACATTCATTAAAACATTGTACTAGTACTAGTTAGCTCAACTTTAAACAAAAAAAGTGTTTAACAATACATTTTTAAGTACATGTTAAATAAAGGCTCAGTGTTAATTTAACTCTATAAAGAGAAGAACCCAATAGACCGAGAGTATGTTTATGTTTTATTAAATCTAAAAACATGACCCACAAATAAAAATGTAATCACTATTTACCAATTGAAAGAAAACGCTGATCAAACACTGTAAAATGAACTCGATCCAGAGAAGGACCAAACACACTCTGAACAGAGTTAAAATACTTATGAGCTCTTCATCTAAACCGCAGATTCTTCAAAGAAAACACGTACGTTTGGATAAATACTTGGATTTCACTTTAAATAGAAATGTTTCTCCATCACAGTGTTAAAAAATACGAATAAGAGTTTAACTTATTTATTTTTATTGTTCACGTTTAGTGTTAATTTAACTCTATATAGAGTAGGACCGTTTACACTCTGGAATTTGACTCCTGTCTGTGCCTCCTAATGTCTATGCTTTATTAAATCCTAAAAACATGACCCCAAAGCTACAATTTAATTACAATTTATGGCTAAAAACAGCAGTTTAATGGTGCAAAATAGGTGTTAAATGAACTCTATATAGAGTAGGACCAGAGTCAGAGTCTATGCTTCAATAAATCCTAAAAACATGACCAAAAAAATAACATTTTATTCATGATTTATAGCTATAAACGTCAACTGAGAGGAAACACAGAACATACCGAGTAAAATCATGAGAGTAAAATTAACTCCATCCAGAGTATGACCCAAAAAACTCTGAATAGAGTCCAAACAACACTCGAACTGAGTTAAAAACCATCTAAACTGCTGATTCTTCACACAAAACTTGTACATTTAAAAAAAAATTTGCATTTCACTATAATTAGAACCTTAACGACTCTATTTTCCCAATCACAAAGTAAAAAATAATCAAGTTTAATGGTGCAAAATAGGTGTTAAATGAACTCTATGTAGAGTAGGACCAGAGTCAGAGTCTATGCTTCAATAAATCCTAAAAACATGACCAAAAAATAACATTTTATTCATGATTTATAGCTATAAACGTCAACTGAGAGGAAACACAGAACATACCGAGTAAAATCATGAGAGTAAAATCAACTCCATCCAGAGTATGACCCAAAAAACTCTGAATAGAGTCCAAACAACACTCGAACTGAGTTAAAAATACATTTGAGATTATCATACAAACCGCAAATTCTTCAAAAGAAAACTTGTTTAATAAATACTTTTATGTCGCTATAAATACAAGTTTTGTATCACAGAGTGAAAATAATAGAGTTTAACCTAATATATTTTAAGGTTTAAGTTCAGTGTTAATTTAACTCCACATGGAGTAAGACTCATTTTAAGCCTCAGGATTTCACCGCTGCAGACGTTAGCAAGCGTTACGTCCCAACTGCGAACAATTCTTTAAACCTAAAGCACAGCAGTCGAAAAATAAGAGTGGCACCCGCTACCTTCGCCATCTCTCCGGCCCAGGCTCAGCGAAGCTCTCCTCGCAGCGAGGTCTCCTCTGGGTCCCGTTCCTCACACTCCTGAAGACCTGCTCGGGGTCAGCAGAGAAGAGAATCAGAGCGTGAGCGAAAGAGGGAGGGATGGTGTGATTTCCGCCTTCGGACTCATTAAAAGAGGACAATTGAAGGAAGTCTGGGCATCGGAGGAACTGCATGATCGGACGGGCAGTGAGGACAGATAAGAGGAACCAACAGGGGCCCTCAGAGCCAAGCCAAACAGAAGGCCCTCAGGAACTGCAGTGCCTGAAGCCTGTGTCCTGAGATGTTCTGCAGCTGGCTTCTGATGGCGGTGATGGGTTTACTGCTGGAAACAGCTCAGGAGGACACACAAGAGCGCATCAGTCATCAACACCGAAGCTGCTTTTCTCTCCTGAATCGTGGAGTCGTTAAAACAGAGGCCGAGTAGGACTTTTTGAGGTGTCCGATGTGGAGCTATCCTTCTAATACAGAGGTGTCCAACGTCGGTCCTGGAGAGCCGGGGCTCTGCACATTTTAGTTGCAACCCTGCTGTAGTATGCATACTTCTCTACTTCAGCCAATCAGAGGACCATAATCAGTGCCACTGGTGTGTTTCATGATGGTTGAACCAAAAATGTGCAGAGCTCCAGCTCTCCAGGACCGACGTTGGACACCCCTGCGCTAATACATGCATTTATTTGCAAAAAACACGCTGGCATTACGTCAGCTTGATGTTAGATGTTTGATATTGGCATGTATCAGTAAGTGTCCTCCAAAGGAGTGATTTTGAAGGCTTTGGTTTAACTTCTCCAGCTAATTGTCTACTAATTAAAGTATTTTTATCCTAATTTTATTTCTATAAAAACCTACAAATTAACGTAAACTACAAAAAAAGTGTTAACGGATGGGGAGAGAAAGAGAGAACGGATAAGGTAGTCCTAAAATAAAGTGAAAAACATTTTTTTCTATTAAAATATTTATATTTCTTCAAGCCAAATATATATCTAAATACAAAAAAATGCTTAATTATAACACGATAATTATGCTAGAGAGTTAACAATTTAGAAACGAGATTATTCTTTACCAATCTAATTAAATAATCAACGATGGAAACAATTGCCCCAGTTTGTATTTCAAGCCTTAATCCAAAAAAACACACCCAATTTACTTAATTCCCAGCAAATAGACTCAATGCAAAACGGAACAATCCAAAACAGTGTGTTTAGTTAAACTAAGCATTTATATCCACGAGATGTGCTCATCTGCACGTCTTACCATTTGCACGGTTGCTATTTCCAACATTGAACCTTCTGTCAATAAACTTCTCAAGACGTTTTTTCTCACTTCCTGCGCCAGCTGAAGTTCAGCCTTCCACAGACACTGCTAACCCAGTTTTACTCCGCGAGTCTGTTCTCTGCTCCTCCATCATCGTCTGGTTTAGCTCCGCCTCTAAAGCAGACGTCCGTAGACTTCAGAGGACTATTCACACGACTGAGAAGATCATCGGTGCTCCCCTGCCCTCCCTCCAGCACCTGTACACCACCAGAGTGAGAAAGAGGGCTAACAAAATCTTTCTGGACCCCACTCACCACGGACACCACCTTTTTGAGCTCTTGCCCTCTGGTCGCTGCTTCAGAGCCACTAACACCAGGACTGTACGGCGCAAACAGAGCTTCTTTCCCCAAGCTATCCGTTTGCGGAACTCTTAGCTCCCCACATCCCACTCTGTTACCTGCTCCTAACACATTTCATCTCCTGCATTGTGGACTTAAGCACACCACACTTTATAGACTTTGTTCAACTGTGTACATTTCATCAAGCCTTCATTCCACCTCATAGTTTTACCTTAACTGCTTGTTATGTGGCACTTTATTGTACTTATGTGCTTTGTATTGTACTTATGTTGTTTGCACTGACGGCTCCTTTGTACCACAGGAAATTCCTTGTGTGTGCACGCACTCACGCACGCACACACACACGCACACACACGCACACGCACACACACACACACACACACACGCACACGCACACACACACACACACACGCACACACACGCACACACACACGCACACACACACACACACACACGCACACGCAATAAATTTTCTCAATAAAAAGAAGTTTATTTTTCTGTTAATAAACTTCTCAATAATAAGAAGTTAATCTTTCTATCGATAAACCTCTCAATAATAAGAAGTTAATCTTTCTATCGATAAACCTCTCAATAATAAGAAGTTAATCTTTCTATCGATAAACCTCTCAATAATAAGAAGTTAATCTTTCTATCGATAAACCTCTCAATAATAAGAAGTTAATCTTTACACAGATGGAGGATGTTGGTGTTGGATACAGTCTGGCGTGACTCCCGTGCGCGCTCTTGCGCTTGTGCTCGCGCTCTCACAGCAAACCGTGCGCGCGACCGCCAGCGGGACGCTACCGGAGCCGTCGCCTGATTCCTCCGCTCTCTTTCAGGACCGCGAGGACGGTGGACCGCCTGCAGCGATGGCGGCTCTGACCGGAGGAGAGTTGTGCGTCAAGTACCTGATGTTCGTCTTCAATTTCATTTTCTGGGTGAGTGAGAGCCCGCGCGCGTTCTGCTCGTGCACGCGCGCGTTTTTCTGTTAGCGCTAACTGACGTGACGTCAAACCGACCACGTCCTGGTCCCGTTATTTATTCGTTCCTAGAAATCTATGTGAAGGTGTGCGTCCAAATTGCATTAAGTAGATCCCATTTACAGCGTGCTGTCTGAACGTTACGTCGTGTTGTTGCGGAGCCGCGTGTTTGTGTCGGACGCTGGGTGTATGTGGCGGGGTGGGGGCTGTAATTTTAGGGTGTTTCGTGCCCCGTCGGTCGGTGTTTGTGTAGGTGTTTGCGTCGGTGTGTCTGTCAGCTCTTTATTCCTGACAGACGCGTCCTAAATTCCCTGAGAATCACTCGAGTCGACTCGTTCTCCCGAGTCGATTCTTTTCCAGTCGTTTGAACCGATTCTGACGTCACACTTTCACGCTGGAATACACGTGACCACGTGGTGCGTATCCTGTAAAGCCTTTTTTGTAAAAATATTGAGGTCTAGATGGTATTTGTTGTTTTTGTAAAACTTTTGTTAAAGTACAGCGTACTCACCTGTTTTATGGTTGTAAAATTGTCGACACGTTCTGGAAGGATTTGCGGAAGATTTCAACAAGTTTACATGAAATTACGAGTTAACATGTTACGAGAATGAAAAATAATAAATAAAGATTTGGAATGTGTTATCAATGTATGTGGGCAAATTTTGTTTTCGTAAATAAAAGTACTCTAAGTAATTCTACCCCTACTTTAAAAGTCTTCCGATTAGAACTTTCATCTAGAAAATTAAAAAGCTCAAATGTGTCTTATAATATGCAACAAGTTCTTTTTTTTTTGCTTAATTTTTGTGTTGTGTGTGTGTGTGTATATATATATATATATATATATATATATATATATATATATATATATATATATATATATATATATATGGGACCTTTTTTAGAAACGTAAGCATTCTACTGGACAAATGTTCACTTCAGCCTAAATAAATCCTTTTTTAAAAGTGTATTTTTTAAACATTTGTTTTAGTGTTTTTCTTTCTGCAAATCAGCACA
The DNA here is from genome assembly GCA_900490495.1 of Danionella dracula. NCBI lineage: Eukaryota > Metazoa > Chordata > Actinopteri > Cypriniformes > Danionidae > Danionella > Danionella dracula. Next base: position 92,917 of record UELW01000900.1, read on the forward strand.
CAGACTTGATCCAAAAAGGTAACAGACGATGAAAAAGAAAAGAAAAAAGAGAGAGATTAGTATTATTTGTCTTTAAATGTGTTATAAGTACACCTCTGCATAACACAGTATCCTTATTAACGTATAAGAGAGAAAAAAGAAAGAATATATGGACCAACTTACAACAAAGAATAGCTTTATTAACTGTAGCAGAAAATATTTAAGGTGCATCTGAAATGTAAAAAACATTAAATCCTTAATAAAACTATAAACATTGTTTGACTGATCGTGATTGCTGCCAATATTCAGCATGTTTTCACTGAAAATACTCAAGAGGTTTATCAGCGTGATCGGGGTGTAACGTCTTTAAGTGACGCCTTCATTTATTTGGCTTCATGCTGTCCGCTGCCAACATGTTTAGACTCAGTAAGCACACCTGTCTCTCCTCGTCTCCCACCGCAGTCACAGTGAAGCCAAGCGCTACAAACGCGTCGTCATATTTCCTCGTCTTAGCTTTCGGGAGACTTTCGTTTGTCTCTTTATCTCCTTCTCTCTCCGTCTGTCTTCTACACTTCGTGTCTACACTTCATACTCTGCCAGTGAGAGCGCCACTGCCCCCTAATGTAGTGGAGTGGTATTGCACTTTATTCTAGAACAGTAAAAAAAAAAATTTAAAAATAAAAAAGCATGTTCCCCAAGGTCAAGCGCTCCCCCTTTGATGGAGCCGAGCGCCCCACTATTCGAGAACCACTGCACTACGCAGACAAAAGACCCGAGTGTGCTGCAGCTGGGCAAAAAAATCCACGCAAACGTGAACCTCGCCATGAAAAATTACTTTTTCTCAGAATATCAAAAAGCATTTAAAGTTTTCTTTCACTGTATTGATTTGTTGGCGTGAGACGTTTTATTTTTGTGCAGCTAGTAGAATAAAAATGACTTTCATCCTTATTTAAAGCTTTAGAGAAACCAAACTCAACCTTTTTTGTGTTACTTTTAACCAAAACAAGAAAGAAGGCTGCATGTAAATGAAATAAATATCTTTCTCTTCGTCACTTGAGCCCTCTTCAAGCTTCTGTGATGCACCACATCCAATAACGGTTTCTAATCCAGTCTTTAGTTCGCATATTATTTATTGTTTTCCCCTTCGTGGGTTTTACTTTGCGCGCGTACCTTCTCTGGGCTAGTTATTTGTTTCTTTAATAAACTTTTATTTAAAGACTGTCATGCAATTGGGTTCCGCATTTCTCTCTTGACCACCGCTCCGTGACCGTGGAGTCAGTAACTAGAGGCTTTTTTCAGATCCCTGCAGTAGTTATCCTGATATTACATGCATTTATTTGCTAAAAATACGCTGGCATTACGTCAGCTTGATGTTAGACGTTTGATATTCGCATCTTTAGGGACCGTCTCAAAAGTTGCATATGTTTTCAATAGTATGCAACTTTTGAGACGGTCCCTAAAGATGAAAAATTGTCAATAGTGTTTGGACAACGTCTCACTGTTTTGTGTTCACTTATGAATCCTCTTTAGGGTAAAACCTTTTGATTTTTCATGAAGATTCTCAAAAACCATAAAATTATAGGGCAAAATAGTGCTTTTTTTCCGCCACAGAATGTCCTCAAATTGATCGTATACTACATTTCAAAGCTAAACTTTTTTTTTTTTTTTTACAAAAATACTAAAATACAATAAGTCACAAGTTTTCTATTCATCTAAGACTCCTCTTGAGGGCTCAACCTTTTGATTTTTCATTAATATTTTCCAGAAAGCTAAAATAATGGACAAAAAGAGTGTTTTATTCCTCTGATGAATGCTCTCAAATTCATCGTATGTTACATTTCAAATCTTTAGAACAAAATAACTAAAAACACAAAATATAAATTTTTTTCTGTTAAATTCTGACTCCTCTTTAACTTTTAGATTTTTCATTAATTTTCCCCAAAACTGTAAAATCAGAAGAAATTGTGTTTTGTTCCCCACCACAAAATGCACTCAAATTGCTCGTATACTACATTTCAAAGCTTTTGAACAAAATGACTCTCAATGAATCTCACTGTCTATAAGGATTTTAAGATATAGCTTATATTGTGTAGAATATTTGGCTGTAATCTGACTTTCTGATCTACAAATATTGAATATGTCTACGCTAATTATAATCAACAATTCATCATACTCTTCGCTTCAAGCAGCCTTGATCTCAAGTTAAAGAATATTTATTGCATGAATAAAATAAAGACGATAGGCCTAATTAAAGGAGGATTGGTATGTCAAAGGCCAGCTGATGAAGCCGCATTTCCTGGCTCATCGTTCCACGCTACCGTCTGGGACGTCAGGTACACTGCGGATCGAATCCTGGCCAGACATCGACGCACCGCCGGGAGAATGACGCTTCTGATCAGATCAGCTGGGACCTGCTTATGTTGTCCCCAAACGACCGTCAGGTGCACAAGCCACTCCCCTCCAGCTGGCACCTATACCATGTCCCATCCTCAGGATCAATGATCGACGTGACACCCAGGATGCAACGTCACCGCACAGCCACTGACCCGGGACGTCACTCTTCATTCAAGACACATTTTTGTTTATTGTGATGCTGTTGATCACTGATCACTGACTCGCATTTACCTCGCGTCGCTCTCTCGTTTAGCTGACCATTTAACCCAGGGTTCCCCAAATCCGGTCCTGGAGAGCCACTGTCCTGCACATTTTAGTTGCCACTCTGCACTAGTATGCATACTACTCTAACTTCAGCCAATCAGAGAGGACCCTAATTAGTGCCACAGGTGTGTTTCATGATGGTTGAACCAAAAATGTGCAGAGCTCCGGCCCTCCAGGACCGGATTTGGAGACCCCTGAGCTACGCTAGAACCCGCCACAACAAGATCGCCGCCCTGCTGTAATATGCATGCTACTCTAGCTTCAGCCAATCAGATAGGACCTTAATTAGTGCATCAGGTGTGCTTCATGATGGTTAACCAAAAATGTGCAGAGCTCCGGATTTGGAGGGATTTGGAGACCCCTGATTTAATCCTTTACTGTCTGTTACTGTATTTTTTTTATTTAACTTTTTTGTTTACAGGTTGAAAATCAAAGCAAAAAAAGAGAGAAAGATTCTATATCAAATGAAAAGATAAAACACTGAAAGTGATGCCTAAATTCTTAATTTAATTCAATGCACTCGTTTTTTTGTTTTAATACTCTATCATAATATTTTAGTATTAAAGTTTATTTTGGGTGGATTTTCATATGTGTGTGTGTACAGTAGTTTTACCATAGAAAGCTAAATCACGTTAGCGGTTTGGTAGTTATCTCTCTCTCTCTCTCTCTCTCTCTCTCTCTCTATATATATATATATATATATATATATATATATATATATATATAAATAATGAGAATTAGACTAATGTAGATATTGGTAATAAGGAGCTAAGAAATACATGTTTTCAGTAGTTTTTTGTTCTTGGTAGGGCAGTTAAAGGGTTAATAATACGTAGGATTAATTTAGTAACATTAATAAGCAATATTTGATTATAGAGAATATCGCTACATATTACATTTCATATCTACATATTAATGGCGCGTATCATTCTTTGTCTCAACCAAGCTTTGCTGATAAGTTAAGCCCCTTTGAGTTCTGATTGGACGACAGCTCTGTGATGTCTTCCCTGTTCAGAAAAATTGTTGTGTGTGTTAAAATTGAATCTTAGACGATAGTTTGTGTTGTTGAAGTGTGTTAGTGTGTGCTTGTAGTGTGCTGAGGGCAGGAGATACGTTTTTGGCGATTTGTTACGGAACACTTTTGAGGACGCATGACAAACTAAAGTGTTAGAAAGTGATCTCAACAGTCTTTATAGTATAATAGCATGTCAAAATAAATTCAAGATTGTTAAGAGTTCTCAATTTTGTCTAATTGAAGATAAAACTGGTGGCGCAGTGGGTAGCACTGTCACCTCGCAGCAAGAAGGTCTCTGGTTCGAGCCTCGGCTGGGTCAGTTGGCATTTCTGTGAGGAGTTTGCATTTTGTCACCCAGCTCTGATTCAGCATTAAAAAAGGTTTCAAGAAGATTCTATTAAAACATTAAGATTTTATTAAGCGAACTTAAACAGTGCAACCGATCTCATTCACAGATCTGAACAGCTCAGTACATGACTGTGTGTAGCGTGTGTGTGTGTGGTGGTGGGGGTTTATGCGAGCACGCGTCCTAGATTGTCTGTAATCTGTGGCTCTATTTTTAGAGCATGATAATCTCATGTACACACTCGCTGTCGCCTGGTTTCGTTTCACTTTATGAGAGAAAAACTTGTGAGTCTTTTAACTCTGCAGAGAGTTAAACACACACGCATACACACACACGCACCTCGGTGCACAGACACACACACACGCATACACACACCACACCTCGATGCACAGCCACCAGCAACACAACACCACCTCGAGCACAGACACGTACGCACCATCAAGCACACACCAGCACCTCGATCACACAGCATACGCACCTCGATGCACAGACACACACACACGCATACACACACACACACACCTCGATGCACACACACACACACGCATACACACACACGCACCTCGATGGACAGACACACACACACGCATACGCACACACGCACCTCGATGGACAGACACACACACGCATACGCACACACACCTCGATGCACAGACAAACACGAACGACACACGCACCTACCACACACACTACGCACACACGCACCTCGATGCACAGACACACACACGCATACGCACACACCCACCTCGATGCACAGACACACACACGCATAACACACACACCCGCACCTCGACAACACACACACACACGCATACCACACACGCACCTCGATGACAGACACCACAGTCGCATACACACACACACCCCCGAGCACAGACACACACACGCATACGCACCCACGCACCTCGATCACAGACACACCACGCATACGCACACACCCACCTCGATGCACAGACACACACACGCATACGCACACACGCACTCGATGCACAGACACACACACGCATACACACACACACACACGCACCTCGATGCACAGACACACACACGCATACACACACACGCATCACACACACACACACACGCACCTCGATGGACAGACACACACACACACGCATACGCACACACGCACCTCGATGCACACACACACACATACGCACACACGCACCTCGATGCACAGACACACACACACGCATACGCACCTCGATGCACAGACACACACACGCACCTCGATGCACAGACACACACACAACACGCATACGCACCTCGATGCACACACACACACGCATACGCACGCACGCACCTCGATGCACACACACACACATACGCACACACACACGCACCTCGATGCATACACACACACGCACCTCGATGCACACACACACACGCACCTCGATGCACAGACACACACACGCATACGCACCCTCCGATGCACAGACACAAACACGCACCTCGATGCACAGACACACACACACGCATACACACACACGCACCTCGGTGCACAGACACACACACACGCATACACACACACCCACCTCGATGCACAGACACACACACACGCATACACACACACGCACATACGCACACACGCACCTCGATGCACAGACACACACGCATACGCACACACACACCTCGATGCACAACACCACACAACGCAATCACGCACACACGCACCTCGATGCCCAGAACACCACACACATATCGCACACGCACCTCGATGCACAGACACGCATACGCAACGCACGCACCACGATGCACAGAACACACCTACGCACAACACGCACCTCGATGCACAGACACCAACGCACACCGCACCTCGATGCACAGACCACACCACGCATACGCACACAACGCACCTCGATGACACCACACACACGCACTACGCAACACACGCACCTCGATGCACAACACACACACGCATACGCACACACCCACACGCACCTCGATGCAACGACACACATACTACGCACACACCCCACCCGATGCACGGACATACACACACACATACGCACACCGCACCTCGTGCACAGACCACTACGTCACACACGCACCTCGATGCACAGACACACACGCATACGCACACACGCACCTCGATGCACAGACACAGCATACGCACACACGCACCTCGATGCACAGACACACACACACACGCATACACACACACGCACCTTGATGCACAGACACACATACGCACACACACACCTCGATGCACAGACACACACACGCATACGCACACACGCACCTCGATGCACAGACACACACACGCATACGCACACACGCACCTCGATGCACAGACACACACACGCATACACACACACGCACCTTGATGCACAGACACACATACGCACACACACACCTCGATGCACAGACACACACACGCATACACACACACGCACCTCGATGCACAGACACACACACGCACACACGCACCTCGATGCACAGACACACACACACGCATACACACACACGCACCTCGGTGCACAGACACACACACACGCATACGCACACACCCACCTCGATGCACAGACACATACACACACACGCACCTCGGTGCACAGACACACACACGCATACGCACACACGCATACCCGCACAAGGGACTGCACCTCCGATTGCACAGACACCACACACTCATCGCACACACCCACCTCGATGCACAGACACACACACACACGCATACGCACACACGCACCTCGATGCACAGACACACACACGCATACGCACACACGCACCTCGATGCACAGACACACACACGCATACGCACACACGCACCTCGATGCACAGACACACACACGCATACACACACACGCACCTCGATGCACAGACACACACACACGCATACACACACACGCACCTCGATGCACAGACACACACACGCATACACACACACGCACCTCGATGCACAGACACACACACGCATACGCACACACACACCTCGATGCACAGACACACACACGCATACGCACGCACGCACCTCGATGCACAGACACACACACGCCATACACACACACGCACCTTGATGCACAGACACACATACGCACGCACACACACCACCTCGATGCACAGACACACATACGCACACACGCACCTCGATGCACAGACACACACACGCACATACGCACACACGCACCTCGATGCACAGACACACACACGCATACGCACACACGCACCTCGATGCACAGACACACACACGCATACGCACACACGCACCTCGATGCACAGACACACACACGCATACGCACCTCGATGCACAGACACACACACACACACATCGCATACAGAACAAGGTCCACGCACCTCGGTGCACAGACACACACACACGCATACGCACACACCCACCTCGATGCACAGACACACGCATACGCACACACACACCTCGATGCACAGACACACACACGCATACACACACACGCACCTCGATGCACAGAACACACACGCACTTCGATGCACACACACGCATACGCACACCGCCGACAACACCGCACCTGATGCACTAAGACACACAACAGCATACGCACACACGCACCATCGAGACACATAGACACCACAGACCCTTCGCACCCGACCGATCACACCCCTACACACCGCACCTCCGCACTCGATTGCACAGCAGCCCACAGTACGCACACGTTCCACCTCGTGCCGACTCTGACCTATCGTTAACCGCACACAGCAGTACGCACCACACACATCTCAATACACAGACACACCTCCATTGACACACACACACACACACACATCTCGATGCACACACACGCACACCTCGATGCATACACACACACACACACCTATGCACCCATACGCACACGCATACGCACACACACACATCTCAATACACAGACACACCTCCATTGACACACACACACACACACACATCTCGATGCACACACACGCACACCTCGATGCATACACACACACACACACAAACTTAAGTACTTACGTCACTAAGAGGGTTCTCATATGTCTGTTCACTTTTAAAAACACAAAACCTTTGAACCCCTCACACATAAGCAAACTGAAAAATCAGAAAAAATAAGTTTTCAATAAATATATATATAGTTATTGTATATGAGCTTCTCAGTGACAGCTAGCTAACCAACAGGGGACTTCCATAAAACTAACTTACCTGTATTATAAAACTACACAGATCCGAAACATTAGTCCTTCGTCTTGCATTTTAAGTAATAAATGTTTATCACCACTGTCTCAAAGACATTTGCAAGATAAGACAAGAACTTGAATACAACTATTCTTGTTTACACAACAATCATTAAAATCTAAGTTTTGATTAAAGATATTTGTTTATATTAGTTTTATAATCTCTATTAACTCTTCGTTTAAGTCTGTCAATTTAAAACTCAAACACTCAGCGTAAGAATCCTATCCAAGAGGGGACTCTAAAAACCACCAACCAATTATTTTTCCGGGTCGTAAAGTCTAAAATATAAAAGCCCAAATTGTAGGCCTTAAAAAGTCTTAAATTCACAGTTCTAGGACTAGGTCACAGCTCTTATTTTTCTGGTGTTCATATAAAGCTCATCTGATATGTGTTTTTTGCTACGTGCGGTTGCCAGAGATTGAGAAAATGCTTTTAAGTGCTAAAAATATAAATCCTCAAAAATGTAAAAGTAACGTTTAGGGCTGACATTGTTTGAAAAAAAGGTTCATATACATTAAAAATCATAAAAGTGATGGCTAGCTTTGCCAGAGTTTAAGAAAGACAAAATCCTTTTAAGTGCTAAAAATATAAATCCTCAAAAATGTAAAAGTAACGTTTAGTGCTGGCGTAGTTTAAAAAAAAAAAAGGTTTATATACATTAAAAATCATAAAAGTGATGGCTAGCTTTGCCAGAGTTTAAGAAAGACAAAATCCTTTTAAGTGCTAAAAATATAAATCCTCAAAAATGTAAAAGTAACATTTAGCGCTGGCGTAGTTTGAAAAAAAAAAAGGTTCATATACATTAAAAATCATAAAAGTGATGGCTAGCTTTGCCAGAGTTTAAGAAAGACAAAATCCTTTTAAGTGCTAAAAATATAAATCCTCAAAAATGTAAAAGTAACATTTAGCGCTGGCGTAGTTTGAAAAAAAAAAAGGTTTATATACATTAAAAATCATAAAAGTGATGGCTAGCTTTGCCAGAGTTTAAGAAAGACAAAATCCTTTTAAGTGCTAAAAATATAAATCCTCAAAAATGTAAAAGTAACATTTAGCGCTGGCGTAGTTTGAAAAAAAAAAGGTTTATATACATTAAAAATCATAAAAGTGATGGCTAGCTTTGCCAGAGTTTAAGAAAGACAAAATCCTTTTAAGTGCTAAAAATATAAATCCTCAAAAATGTAAAAGTAACGTTTAGTGCTGGCGTAGTTAAAAAAAAAAAAAAAGGTTTATATACATTAAAAATCATAAAAGTGATGACTAGGGTTGCTGGAGTTTAAGAACATGCCTGTGAACAATTATAAATACTCAGAATCACAGAAGTGATTTTTAGGGTTGCCAGAGATTGAAAAAAAATCTAAATATTATTGTAAGTGTTGCCAGAGATTAGGAAAACGCAAATAAATAGTCAAAAGCATAAAAAGTGTTTGTTAGGGTGTTGTTTTTTTTGTTAAAAAATTTTAAATGAACGTTAGGGTCACCAGAGTAAGTGCTCAAAAACATGATGTGTATGGTCTTTAATAATGTAATAAATAAGTGCTAATAACTAATATAAGAAACAGTTCCAGTTTTTTTTTTCAAGTAATAAAGAATAATGAATGGTCTGTTTTTCTACCAACACTTATAATGTGACGGTGTTTCGATTGGACAGACCAAAAACCTAAATGTTTGGAAATGACCCTTTTATCTTCGGAGCTTTAAGGGTTAATGAAGCAGAGAGGAGCCACCTGGAACCACGCTGAGAGCTGATCTCCTGCTAAACTCCTCCCAGGAGCAACTACTGCTCCACACAGCCGCTGTCACTTTCATTTTCTCCACAAACAAAGACTCTCGAGCTCCCGTCTGTGAAGAGCTGCAAAATGGGTGTTGAGGGATGTTCAAAGTGTGTCAAATACACCATGTTGGTCTTGAACTCGGTCATCTGGGTAGGTGCTCTCTTCCGTTCAGTTGCTGGAGGCTCTGGCTGAGCGAGAATGAATTTGAGAGTAACTGCAGATACAGAATTCAACGGTGAGCTTGATTGCAGTAATTTGTGGCACTTTACGCTGCCTGGTCTTTCTAGGGCAGAGCTGCAGATGTTTAGGATGCCATTTTTAGTCTGGGAATGTGAAGGTATTGTTTGTGTAGAGGCAGGAAGTGAAAGCACGTGTTCCTGCTGAAACAGAGTGAACACTAGTTACTGATTAGTGATTGGACTCCTTGTGCTTTCACTGTTTTTTTCTTCAGTTTTAGAGCTCAAATGATCTTGTTCGGTTCTTTAAAGTGCAATGCCAGCGTTTTGGCTGTGACAAGGCAAGGCAAGTTTATTTGTGTCACACATTTCGTACACAGGGAAATTCAAAGTGCTTTACATTGGAAACAAAGAATAAAAGAAAGTACAATTAATAAAATCAAGCATAAAAAGGTCATATTTAAAACTGAAAATTAAAAACATTGATTAAAACACATATTAAGATGTGAAGTGCAGAGGTAAAATAGTTGTTGGACGTTGGTGCTCAGTCGATAAAAGCTCAACTAAACAGGCGAGTCTTTTACCTGGATTTAAACGTGACTAAAGTGTTGGCACCCCTGATCTCCTCTGGAGCTGGTTCCTCGGTGGGCCGCAGGGGAACTAAAGTGTTGGCACCCCTGATCTCCTCTGGAGCTGGTTCCTCTGTGGGCCGCAGGGGAACTAAAGTGTTGGCACCCCTGATCTCCTCTGGAGCTGGTTCCTCTGTGGGGCCGCAGGGGGAACTAAGTGTTGGCAACCATCTGATCTCCTCTGGAGCTGGTTCCTCTGTGGGCCGCAGGGAACTAAAGTGTTGGCAACCCCTGATCTCCTCTGGAGCTGGTTTCCTCTGTGGGCCGCAGGAGAACTAAAGTGTTGGCACCCCCTGCTCTCCTCTGGAGCTGGTTCCTCTGTGGGCCGCAGGGGAACTAAAGTGTTGGCACCCACCTGCTCTCCTCTGGAGCTGGTTTCCTCTGTGGGCCGCAGGGGAACTAAAGTGTTGGCACCCCTGATCTCCTCTGGAGCTGGTTCCTCTGTGGGCCGCAGGGGAACTAAAGTGTTGGCACCTCTGATCTCCTCTGGAGCTGGTTCCTCTGTGGGCCGCAGGGGAACTAAAGTGTTGGCACCCCTGCTCTCCTCTGGAGCTGGTTCCTCTGTGGGCCGCAGGAGAACTAAAGTGTTGGCACCCCTGATCTCCTCTGGAGCTGGTTCCTCTGTGGGCCGCAGGGGAACTAAAGTGTTGGCACCCCTGATCTCCTCTGGAGCTGGTTCCTCTGTGGGCCGCAGGGGAACTAAAGGAGGATTCACCCTGAGTGGAATGAACCCGGGGGAGATCTCAGTTATCTGATCTGAGGATCTCAGCTCTCTGTTTGGTGTGTATTCTCTGATCTTCTCTGTTAGGTGTTTATGTTTGGACTTACATACGAGCAGCAGAACTTTAAAATCTATTCTGAAGGAGACCGCAGCCAGTGTAGAGACTGAAGAACTGGAGAAATGTGTTCTGACTTTCTAGTTCTGGTTAGAATTGGAGCGCTGCGTTCTGAGCGAGCTGGAGATGTTTAATGGTGTTTTTGAGAAGAGCTCTGAGAAGAGCGTTCCAGGAGTTCAGCTGCTGGAGATGAACGCAGGAATCAGTTTCTCTAAATCTCGTCTGGAAACAAAGCATCTGATTCTTGTGATGTTTCTAAGATGGAAGTAAGCTGATTTGGTCATTGCTTTGACGTGGCTATTTAGATTAAGATCAGAGTCCAGAATCACTCCAAGATTCCTGACCTGATTTGTAGTTGTTAGGCCCTTGGCATTGAGATACGTGTTAACCGATTTGTCGGTGTGTTAAAGGATTTTGCGTAGTTATGGTTGGAAAGGCATGGCTTACAAATGATCCTAAATGTATGTCCCCCATATTTTATGGCCCATTTGGTTGCTGCCCATCTCTCAATGCAGGCATGGACTGGCCACCGGGCGTACCCGGCACTTTTTTAGGCCTATAATAAAAAAAACACATTATCTACGCTCACGACGACAGCGTTTGACTCATGAATGGCGGCCCATTGGTTGATTTTCTTGACAGACACTAGACTAGTCCAATGAAATCAAAGGCCCCTCCGCTCGGCCTCTGACCGAGTTTATAAAGCTATTGTTCTTGGCAGCCTTTCGTTAAATGACTTTAACCATCTGTAAAAACACATCACATCTAGAGTCATTTTTAACCGGTGAAATAATGGAGAGAATACCTGAAAATGGAGCTAATGACAAAGATACTAAACAAATATAACGTTTACATGACCATAATGTACATAAAGATTAATTAAAATGATTAAACATAACCTAATGATCACTATTTTGCATTAATTTGGTGGTGTGCAGGGATCAAAACAAATATGTATTAGTACAATTTAAATGGTTTACACCCTTCTCTTTTAATTTGATATCAGATCATTAGAAAATGTATAGTTTCAAATAGTAACTTCAATCAGAATGTACACGTCATTGCTGATGTGAAACAATGAGCTCCAATGTGTTTTGTTAAAGCACCAACACTCTA
>UELW01000897.1:0-55492 GCA_900490495.1 Danionella dracula
GCAGGAAACCCTGAATGAACATGAGAGAGAGAGAGAGAGAGAGAGAGAGAGAGAGATGAGACTCAGAGGAACAGAAGGTGCTTAGAAAGAGCTTAATGGAGATGCTGTGGACGCACAGGGTCTGGAAGCTTCCGCAGCTAAACTCCTTCTGACTGAGGCACACCAGGTACTCTGGAGTCAGGGAGGAGAGAAGCGGCTTCAGCTTCACCTGGAACCACAGTTCCATGAAACTCTGGTCCTCCAAGTTGCTCTTGGGGAAGGAGTCGCCACTGATCTGCTTCAGAAGGTCACTGGAGAAGGAGCTCTGGGAGCTGAAGTTCTGAGAGCACAATGAGAAACATCAAACATGGGTTTGATCACACAAGGACGGGTGGAGAAGATGCTCCACACAGTTTCCTGAATTGTCTGGAGAATGTACGAGAGCAGGAAGAGTGTGACATACAGTCATGGAGAGCTGTTGAAGGAGCGAGTCGAGGTTCTGAGAGAGAAGCGAGAGCATGCTGAGAGCAGAGTTCTCATCGAGCGTCAGGTTAGAATGAGCAGAGCACTGCAGCACCAGCGCCACCTGCTCCACCAGGTCCGTGAGCTGGAGAAGGAACCAGATTAGTGACCGATGATGGCTTTCGGTCAGAGAGGATGACTCCACCTACCCCACAGGTTCTGTCATCGAGGAACACGCCGCAGATGTCCTGAGTGGCATTCTGAGAAGAGCCGCTGCTCGTCTCGATGTAGCTACAGAAGAGAAGAAAGGCCCTTTGAGGACTAAGGAGATCCTGGTAACCAGAACTTTTGAGCTGCTACACATGAAGCACGTCTCAACAATACACAGAAGGATTCTACCAATCTAAACAACAGTCAGCAATCACAGTCAGAAGATCTTCTTCAGGAACATGAAACTTCTACCCCAAGCACATAATCAATTCTCCAAGCTCATGCAGAGGGTTCCAGCAGCGGAAGGAACACTCACAACTGGTTGTGGAAGACAGCCGTGAGGTTGGGCTGGATCTCAATCTGGTTCTGAGGGAGGAACCGCCGGAGCATCGGAGACACCACGTGTTTGAACCAGTCGTTGACGTTGGTGGCATCAAATGAGACAGGCTCCATCTGTGGTTTGAACGAAGCAGCCATTTCAGCCAGTGTGAGGTTTAGCATGGCCTGGACTAGTGTGGCACTCCGCATGCTGCTCAGGTTGGGCTGAAACAGAAGAACTAGAGTTACGATGCGCGAGGAGCTGTTTAAAAGCCACGCTGGACACTCTGAGGAGTGGTACCTGTTTGGCCATGGTCACAAACTGTCTGACGAAGCTCCCGACGGGTTGAAACGCGCTCATGAAGTCGTTCACAGCCTGAAAGCACACATCAGCAGGAGGTCTCTGTTAGCTGCTGCTCTGAAACCTGATTCACAGGACTGCTTTCTTCACCTGTCCGAGAGGGTCCTGAAGATTACTGGCAGGAAGAAAAATCATGCTGCCATTGTTCCCTGTTCCTACAGTCCCTGAGGACACCAGAGATGAGGCCAGGCTCTCAAAGACCAGCTGGAGAGAGCTGTTGGTCAAACCAGCCACCTCAGGGTGCAGCAGGAGCTCTGCCTTCTGCTCCGGGGTCAGGAGATGCAGCACTTCCAGCTGCAGGAGGAACACGAACAGACAAGAACGGGCGGAAAACAGTGGAGATAAACGAAGACAATCAGAGCAGGTCATGAACAGGTAAGAACGTATTGAAAAGTGGAGAGCTTCTGCAGGTCTTACCCCACTGAAGAGCAGGTTGATGGCTGAGAAGTCTCTCACTTGAGCCATGACAGAGAACGAGCCGAAGTTCTTCAGGAGCCAGTCCTCACTGCTCTCCTCCGGATCTACACAGCCTACAGCAGGAGACAGCAGCGCACGGTGAGTCCCTGGGACAGCTCGCCTTCGGAGTACAGCAGCTCAAACACTCTCGGGATACAGCTGCGACTGCTCCGGTGCTCCAGAACATCAACCAGGGGAGCCCAAGCAGAGCCCAGCTTAACAAGCACTCACTCATTCTAGCTTCAAAGAAAGGTTCAGTCTGAGCTGCTGGTGGATAGGTTTGCTGCAAGTGAAGATTGTGTCAGGTACCTGCTCTTATAAAAAAGGAACCCAAGAGTTCCCCTCTGCTAAGTGATCAATAATCTATTTAATATTTATTGTACTTAATAAAACTATTTAAATAATGATTTAATAAACACTGAGACTGAACTAAACTGCTGTTGTTTGATCTTTATATCTGTATATCTGTTATAGCTTTATACCTGTACACCTGACACCTATTAAAGGCGCAGTTCCACCTAAACCAGCTCAAACCCGCTGCAACTGGTTCAGGACCAAGATCAACTTGAAGCAAACCAGAATCCAGCACTCATTCAGACTCAGAGCGGTACCTGAGGAGGAGTTCCTGGAGAGGAACGGGTACATGAAGAAGGAGTAGATCCATCTCTGCCGCTGCAGATCCAGACCGGAGAAGTGCTGGCTGATCTCCTGCACTCTGAACAGAAGATTGCAGAAGAACGGATCTATAACGAGGCCTACAGAGCTTTAGAATCATGGCTGCCATTTGGAACCGGCTCCGTCTCACATCAGTTCTTCAGAGGAAACCTCAGACTGAGTGAAGGCTCTTTGTGATTCTGTGTGTGGTGAAGCGGAATCATGCTCAGCTGGTTGAGATTGATGGTTAAGCTCAGAGGGTCTCAGAGGACCTAAGTTATTCAGTAATTCAGTAATATAGAGCAGTTCCAAGCAGCACCCATGCTTCACACCTCTCCATGCACAGAATCGAGTTCTAGTGTGAGGCGTACATGCTTTGGTAGGCGCTGCAGCTGAGGTTCCGGTTCCCCAGACACGTCAGGAAGTCTCTGGAGATGGACGAGAGCAGTGGAGTCAGTTTGATGTGGATCCAGGCTCTAATTCCCTCGCTCTCGTCCTGACCGAAGCCTCCGGACAGGTCCAGGACGGGCACCCCGGCCACGCTCGACCTCTGGAACACAGAGAGCATGCTAGGAAGGGAATGCTCAGGGAACCGAGAGGAGAGCGAGTCAGAGTCAGGGGTCGTACCATGAACGAGTACACGTCCAGCACGGCGCTGATCAGAGCCTTCAGGTTCTGGATGTGGTCTGGCTTCGGCTCTGAGGGGACGCCAGCACAGGTCAGGAAACTCTGCACTGATGCGTTCTGAGGAAACAGGAGAGGACAGCTCCATCTGATCATCAGCTAAACATCTGAGACTGTTAGGAGAATATAGAGGTCTAGCAGAACCGGGCTTTGATCTTCATCTCATGATCACAAGGAAAGAAAAACAGAATTGAGAAGTGCAGAGCAATCTCTGCTTCGTCATGAACACTCATATCTGGTGACCTTTCTGTGGCAGGTGCTTGTATTCCAAGAGAGGTGGAGAAGAATGGAAGAACCTGCTAAGGTCACAGCGCGTGATAACACACACACGCGCGCACACACACGCACACACACACCCTCAGAAAGAATGCTGCTCGACAATCCTCCTACAGGACTCTTTCTTGTTCTGTTTGTCCGATCACTCAAGCATTGTTCGCAGTGATTGTTGCAGGCTCTTTCATTAATCTCTCATCTCTATGCCTTTAGGAGAATAGGTTGTGGACACACACAGTCTGCAAAGGTTGAGGGTCTGAGAGTGAGATGGGACTTCCACCTCAGAGAGGCCCCCAGCTGCTCCAGTGTTCACCATCTTCTGATCTAAGCTACCAGTGCGAGGTTTGAAATGTTTCCTGAGGTGAAACTGCATCCGAATATCAGCAGCACACGTCCTGGTCTCCAATGCTGCCCTCCCTCTACTCTCACGCTCTCTCAGGTGAGGAGCTAGACGTGCTGAGGAGGAGGATGAGATGAGAGAGCTGTGCTTCAGAGAGCTCCTGGAGCCTCGCACACTCTCACGCCGGCCTCAGCGAGGATGATCGGGATCTGTGTCAGCTGAACCTTCACTCCTCCCTCCTCTCGTGTTGAGTTAAAGCTGAGATAACAGCTATAAACTTTGTGTACCTGACTAAAATCCTCGGCTCTAAAAGACCTGCACAAACAAACCAACCTCCGATAAGTTTTGATAATTGTTACAAACCGAGAGAGAAAGCTGCACCTCTCGTTCTTCTCGCTCCAGCTTCACCGCTATCTCCTCCACCCATCGCCTTCTGAATGCCTCGCTAGCCATGTGAACTCCAGTCCGGGTCTGAACGGCCTGAAGCAGCACCTGACTCCTGAATCCCCTGCTATTGAAGATGATTGGTGGTTTGGCAGTCTAGCGATTGAGTTTGAAGCTTTTGTGTTCAAGTGTAGCGTGTGTTTCTGTCTCGAGAGAGTCCTTCTCGCTTGAATGCTCTGCAGCGGCTCAGCTAACCAGTATTAAGCTACTTTTACATATAAATATAACCAATTAAAATGATTATTTTTCAAGAATGTGAAAGTGACGCTGTCTTCAGGAGTGGGAAATCTATTACTGCACACTTAAAGTAGACGCTGATTTTCAGAGAAGAGTGACGATCTGAAACGCACTGAAGCGTCACGTGACAGAAGTATTGATAGAAATATCCTAATAATAGATAGAACTCTCTCTATATTGATATTATTTATTTCTGAGTTTCTCCTTTAAAAATTAATCGTATTACAGAGTCCAAGAGAAAACTCCTTCCGTCCCAGCGCAAGGAATTGTGGGTAATATCAGCCGGTTGAGCGTTCCTCGATCTGCTCTTCAGAATCAAACCGGATTCTCATCCGGGACCCGCTCGGATACTTTATTATGTGTTCACTACGGTTTGAGCTCCACTAATTCTCATTTCGCACCCTTAAAAGTGTGGATAGTGCACTGATTGAGACGCAGGAGGGATCTGATCAATACTCTCCTGAGATCCCTCTAATAACTAACAACAGGTGATTGATTGGTTAATGATCAGGTGACAGAGAAGAGCGATCTAGAAATAAATCTCTCAGAGCGCGCTGGCTGTCTGGAGAGCATTGTTCTGCGCTACAGATGTGTGTGTGTGTGTGCGTGTGCGCGTGCGTGCGTGTGTGTGCACTCACCTCGATGCATTGTTCCGCTGTACTGGTTCCACTGGTTTGTCTGTAAATAGAGACCCAAACAATGAAGAGTCACATACTCACACAGGATGGAAACAAAAGAGAGAGATTTCTCAACAGCGAGAGACGGATGAGGATCCAGAAGATAGATAGTGTGTTCAGGAGGAAGTGGAGAGACTGACTCACGTCTGCAGCGCTGCACCTGCAAGCACACAAACACTCCTTCAGAGGCGCTCTTACACAACACGCACACATCCACCAGCTTCCAGCGAAAGCATTCCTCTACAGGGAAACACACGCCTCGCCCGAGCTGCATCTGAACTCTGATTCACTGCTCCATGCCCTCTCTGAGCTCAGCGCAGGCTCACCGGAGCACTGGGTGAACGCTGGCAGCACTGTGGCAGGAGCACGCGCTCACATGACCAGATTCCTCCAGAAAATAGGATTAGATATAGTTCTTTTAGAGATGTAGATCAGAAAAGCACATCTACATGAGGATTTAGGGTTCCCGTCCTTGTCACAGGAAGTGACATCACAGCTCCAGCATGGGTTTAAGGTCAGCAGGAAATCTCTGAACTGTTCCGTTGTTTCAGATCAAATGATTTATGGATCAATCTATGATGAATGTTTTTGAGAGAATCAATAAACGAGAGGAGCCAGCTGAGGGAGCTCATGCATCTGCTACAGACGCCCGCCTAGGTAACCGTACCATGCATCTCCTTCCAGGAGGAGACCCTGGGGAAGACCCAGGACTGAGCTGAGAAGGCCTCGTTATCACCCGGTAGAGCTGGAGGAAGTGTCTCTCATCGGATCGGACGGCTGGGACCAGTTCCCCTCTGTTTATCTATCAAGCCTGAGCTTTGTGACGCAGCAGCTGGACCTGTGAGGCTCTGGAGTCACTCAGCAGCTCACCTGGAGGTGTTGCTCCCAGGTAGAGGAGCAGGAACAGAAGATGATTCATCTTGACGCAAGTCTCTGGAACCTGAGAAGGAAACCAACAGATCAGAGAGATACTCCAGAAGACCGGTGTGCAGCTAACCCTAACCCAGATATCACCAGAACTCCTCAAGCTCCTCTTCCTCCAGTGCTCTTGTTCTACACGCTAGCTCAAGAGATTCTAACAATCAGAGGAAAACCAACCTGAACTTATTAAAGTGTTGACTTAAGAGGCTATGAAGAGATTCATCGATGGGAAAGAAAGGTCAGGAAAGAGAAGCAGATCACACTAACGTACGCCAGACACAAGAATAACCATAGAATAATAACACTGATAATAACGTTGTATTGGCATTGTAACAGTTAAGGAACCTTTCCAGCCATAAACCATCTAACAGTCGTTCAGAGGAGAGAGATCTGATCAGGCTCTCAGAAGCTCCCTCATCGATCGTTCAGCCCAGCATTTAAACAGCTCCTGAACCTTCTCCACGGACAGCTGAGCTCGCGTGACTCCTCAGACCCAGAGCCGTCCTCCAGAAAGCTCCTCGCACATCACAACATCCTGCAGTGTGACACTAACGCTAGAGTTCTGTGAACTTCTGAACTAAACCGGATCAATGAGAGAAAGCGGACCCTCAGGACTGCTGCTACACGTCTCAATGACAGACCTGAGATCAGGCAGAAGAAAGCTCCTCGGAGACTCTCTCCGGTGTCAGTCCTCAGTGGAGTTTCCTGCAGCGAGTGGAGACTGTTGCTGCTCTCGTTCTCTCTGGGTGAGAGGAATGAGGTGAGATGTGTTTGAAAGCGTTCCTCACTGATCTCTGAGATGCCGCATCCCACACACACGCACCGGTCCAACCGGTCGCTCCAGCTGAGCTCTGCGAGCATCTCTTACGCTACACTCGCACACAGCTCACTGAGAACTCAGCTGATCCATCGAGAACAGGCCGGGTCCCGAGATCTTCCTCTCTGATGGCATCACCTCTTCGTTTTTTCCAACGTTTTATTTGAGTGGCTCTTGATTGGCCGCCCGTTCATCATCACCATCTGCTGGAGTTCTTCACCTGAAACAGCGTGATCAGCTCCACTCTCCCGAAAGATCCATCTCATATTTTACTTTTTATTTCCAGGAAAACAATCCAATATTTCAGATTAAAGGAAGCAAAAGCTCCCACTCAAAATCTAAAAATAACAAATTAACAAAAACACAAAATGAGAGCGAGAGAGAGAGAGAGAGGGGAAGAGAGAAAAGAGAGAAAGAGGTGCTGAAAAGTATTTTAACATTAGTAAATGGACAACCGGGTCACAAAATAAAAGATTATTCATTCATTCATCTTCATGTCGGCTTTCTTCCATTTCGGGGTCTCCACAGCGGAATGAACCACTAACTCTCTGGCATATGTTTTATGCAGCGGATGCCCTTCCAGCCGCAACCCATCGCTGGGAAACATTCACACACACTCATTCTCACTTTAACACTTCGAACAATTGTTCTTACTCAATTCTCTTATTCCGCATGTCTTTGTTCTTGTGGAGGAAACCGGAGCACCCGGTTAAACCCACGCGATCACGAGGAGAACATGAGAACTCCACACAGAGATACCAACTGACCCAGCCGAGGCTCGAACCAGCGACCTTCTTGCTGTGAGACCGTGCTACCCACTGCGCCACCGTGACGCCTATAAAAGATTATAAAAAAGTTAATCATATAATAAAGATTGAACCATAAGCAATATATTGAAGGCGTATTAGCAAAGTTCATAAATATTCAACAATAAAGAAATAGAATGTAATGTTTTTTATCTCAAACTATCAGTCCTGCTCTCACTGAAGGTTTGCCCCCCAAAAAACTTTATTAACAATATTAAACAGTCACAAAACAACAAATACCATGTTAATAACAAACAGTTAATGTCACACAACAAACAAATCATGTAAACAGCAAAAATTTTAACATGTAAACAGTTTATAACAAACAGCAGTTTACCCACAATGCCGCGTATCATCTTTCCTCCAGTAATCTCAGGGTACAGTAAAGAAAACTTCATTTTACTTCAAAGATAGTTAAATCTCTCCGGGGCCGAAACAGACAGAAGAGAACTGTGACAGAAAGAGAGAGGAAAGGTAGGCTTCACTTCCGTTAGCGGAGTATATAAAAACTATTATAAAATCATCAACAAACTATGAAACCATGAGCGAGTTAACGTTAATGAGTTAGCTAACGTTAATGAGTTAGCTAACGTGAATAAGCTAGCTAACGTTAATGAGTTAGCTAACGTTAATGAGTTAGCTAACGTTAATGAGCTAGCTAACGTTAATGAGTTAGCTAACGTGAATGAGTTAGCTAACGTTAATGAGCTAGCTAACGTTAATGAGTTAGCTAACGTGAATACGCTAGCTAACGTTAATGAATTAGCTAACCTCAATAAGCTAGCTAACGTTAATGAGTTAGCTAACGTTAATGAGTTAGCTAACGTGAATAAGCTAGCTAAGGTTAATGAGTTAGCTAACGTGAATAAGCTAGCTAACGTTAATGAATTAGCTAACGTTAATGAGTTAGCTAACGTGAATAAGCTAGCTAAGGTTAATGAGTTAGCTAACGTGAATAAGCTAGCTAACGTTAATGAATTAGCTAACGTTAATGAGTTAGCTAACGTGAATACGCTAGCTAACGTTAATATTCTAGCTAACCCCAATAAGCTAGCTAACGTTAATGAGTTAGCTAACGTTAATGAGTTAGCTAACGTGAATAAGCTAGCTAAGGTTAATGAGTTAGCTAACGTGAATAAGCTAGCTAACGTTAATGAGTTAGCTAACGTGAATAACCTAGCTAACGTTAATGAGTTAGCTAACGTGAATAACCTAGCTAACGTTAATGAGTTAGCTAACGTTAATGAGCTAGCTAAGGTTAATGAGTTAGCTAACGTGAATAAGCTAGCTAACGTTAATGAGTTAGCTAACGTGAATAAGCTAGCTAACGCTAATGAGTTAGCTAACGCTAGCGTCGCAAGCTCTGAGGGAAATCTGCTGCTCCTCACTCAAGTTGCCTCATCGTGAAATCTTCCTGTATCAATTATTGAGTGTTTTTTTTATTTAAATACATCTAATTCGTATTGAACTACGTTGAAGTAACTACTGTTTTTTTTCTTGAAGTCTTTGAGTTGTTACTTGTAATCGTGTTCATTGCTCGTTTTTCAACTGTTAACTTGTCTGAAGTAAAAATAAAAAGTTTTAAAACGCTAAGACTGTTGCATACAGCAAGACTTTTGAAAGTTAAAGTGCAAATATTCCCGTGGATTTTCTATTCTAAATAAAAATCCAGAAGGGTAAATATTCCAGCAAGAATTAAGCTACTCAACACACAATTTAAAGTTTTAAACAAATCAATAATGGCCAGCATTTAGTCATAATTGTTTTACAGAGGCCCCCAAAATACATTTATGTAGTGTTGAGCTGTTTAGTCAGATTTTGCTGCTGCGTGTGATTTGCCTAATGCGCTTGCGTTGACTTTTAAAATTACGTTTTATTTTAATACTTATAATTATATAAGTTATATATAATTGTTTTCGTCGCACTGTACTTTATGTAGTATAGGTGTTTTAAACACTTTACTTTTTTAAACAACTTTTGGATGCATTACACTAACATTATTAAAGCCATGTTATAAATCCATGTTAAAACTTTCATTTCAACATTTTATTGAATAAATGGGGCATTTAATACAAGCACGTAAAATTGGAATGGGACCCGATAACTTTTTACAATTAACATGTGCTATCGTACACAATTTAAATCGAGGATAGGCAAATCTCACGGGTAGCAGAAATCATTTGAACACCGGTTCTGCATCTCACAAACACACACATCCTTTAGGTGTGTCTCAGCAGTGACTCCTAAAGGGTTACATGGTGAACATCATCCTCATGAGGAGAACATCACGGCTGATAGAAGACCAGCTCTGAGGCAGAACCTACGACTGCTGCCTGGAGACTTCTGAGTCCCCTTGTGAAGGGTTACATGGTGAATATCATCCTCACCAGGAGAACATCACAGCTGATAGAAGACCAGCTCTGAGGCAGAACCTACGACTGCTGCCTGGAGACTTCTGAGTCCCCTTGTGAAGGGTTACATGGTGAATATCATCCTCACCAGGAGAACATCACAGCTGATAGAAGACCAGCTCTGAGGCAGAACCTACGACTGCTGCCTGGAGTCTTCTGAGTCCCCTTGTGAAGGGTTACATGGTGAATATCATCCTCACCAGGAGAACATCACAGCTGATAGAAGACCAGCTCTGAGGCAGAACCTACGACTGCTGCCTGGAGTCTTCTGAGTCCCCTTGTGAAGGGTTACATGGTGAACATCATCCTCACCAGGAGAACATCACAGCTGATAGAAGACCAGCTCTGAGGCAGAACCTACGACTGCTGCCTGGAGTCTTCTGAGTCCCCTTGTGAAGGGTTACATGGTGAACATCATCCTCACGAGGAGAACATCACAGCTGATAGAAGACCAGCTCTGAGGCAGAACCTACGACTGCTGCCTGGAGTCTTCTGAGTCCCCTTGTGAAGGGTTACATGGTGAACATCATCCTCACCAGGAGAACATCACAGCTGATAGAAGACCAGCTCTGAGGCAGAACCTACGACTGCTGCCTGGAGTCTTCTGAGTCCCCTTGTGAAGGGTTACATGGTGAACATCATCCTCACGAGGAGAACATCACAGCTGATAGAAGACCAGCTCTGAGGCAGAACCTAAGACTGCTGCCTGGAGTCTTCTGAGTCCCCTTGTGAAGGGTTACATGGTGAACATCATCCTCACCAGGAGAACATCACAGCTGATAGAAGACCAGCTCTGAGGCAGAACCTACGACTGCTGCCTGGAGTCTTCTGAGTCCCCTTGTGAAGGGTTACATGGTGAACATCATCCTCACGAGGAGAACATCACAGCTGATAGAAGACCAGCTCTGAGGCAGAACCTAAGACTGCTGCCTGGAGTCTTCTGAGTCCCCTTGTGAAGGGTTACATGGTGAACATCATCCTCACCAGGAGAACATCACAGTTGTGTTCACGGACGTGAGCAGAAGACGTGTGTCCTGCTCTGTGTCGTAATTACTAACGCAACACAAAGGGCGAAAGAAGAGATTGTAAATCATTTTAACAGCTTAATATCTGATTTTATCCTAAAAGATGTGGACTGTGCCAAAATAAAGTCCTGCTAAAACACGCGAAAGGTTTGGAGTTCGACGGCTGAAGCTCTCAGCTGATCTCACTTCTCAACGGTGAGCGTCTGAACCTCTTCCAAACATAATCTCTCTTTCATTATAAACTCACCTGTTCTTATTTCACCGTAAACAGCTGACGTTTGTGTGACGTTTGTGTGACGTTTGTGTTACAGGACGCTTCTGAAGAGGAAATCATGGTTCACAAATGGAGACCAAACACGTGTAACGTCATTTGCTGCTGGAATACATATATATAAATAAAAAAGAATGTGTTTGTGTCAACTGTGCTTTTTTGTAAATTTGCTTCTTTTTAATTAACTTTTCACACTTAAATGTGTAAACTATGGTAATCTGGCTGAACGTTAGATGATGCTGAACATTTTCTAAACGGTGAAGTTGTGATTAAATATGAAATACTCCAGAAACGCTGTTTGCTCTCTCAGTGAAGAACAGCCTTCAAACGTTAAATCTCTCATTTAAAGCTGTCTTACGTTTTATGGTTATATTGCATTAGACATGTTCAAATGTCAACAACAAAAACACACGACTCAAGATTGTTTTATTCACAAATAAAATGAGACAATACACAAAATATTTGTTTTAAAGCATGTCTTTAGCTGGTTTCGTTCCAGTAGATGAAACGCTGATCTTGCTACAGTCTTCTTTCCTGGAAAATAAAGAATGCACAGAAGGGTTACAGGTGCGTAAATCAATCTATAAATTCGATTTTGAAGCATTTACAGTTAATACGACATATTTACAGATAATATTTAATTATCGAATCGATCATACGTTATATTATGAAGATACATGAAGACATTCACATTTTAGTGTTCATGAAGTTACTGGTGAGCTCCGTTCTCGTTCAGACGGAGCTTTGTTTCAGAGAAAAGTCTGCGAGTAACTGTTTTAATTATTACTTTAGAACAAACAAATAACTGCAGCAACGACTCCAGACATAAAAACAAATGTTTGTGATTCATAGAACATCACACACTCTCGCGATCAGTTTCCAATAACACGAGACATTTCTTAAAGTTCTCGTTCCCTTCAGAGGGCTTCAGGCGTTCACGGGTCGCCCGTCACAGCCGTACTCACCATGACGCAGGCTCCACCCAATCAGAGATCTCGAGGGCTTCACACGTCATACTTGCTCTGGCCAATCAGCGACAACGGTGTGTGTTACGGTTTTAGAGTCGTTTTGGAACCAGCTCAGGGTAGGTACTGAAAATTGCGTCGGTTCCACGGCCAGGACATCGTGGAAAAGCGGAAAATACTGCGCTGAACCGTACAGAGCCGCCCGCGCTGCGCTGCGTGATTGGAAAGCGCCATTAGTGGACTCTGTGAGAGTTCTGAACATGATCGGCTAACTCACAGACGAAAGCTCAGACTCCGGAGTGCTGCGTGTCTGGAGGTGGAGCTGTTCGCTCGCGAGGTCCAGGTAAGTACATCCTCGAGCCCCTGGAGCCCAGCAGGTGGGGCTGAGGACGTGATCGGGTGGTCTCCGACCCCCCGGGAAAACCAGCCGGTGAAGATCCAGGATCTCCAGACTCTGTGACATGAACAAGAACCCGAGTGACAGGCTTCAGCCTCACAGCGTGAGGGAGTGCTGTGCTCTGGGGCTTGGTCAAAGAGGAAGAGAGAGAGCTTGGTGAAGCCTTCAGCAGAGCTGGGAAGAGAAGCCTCGAGTTCAGGATCACACACATATTTCCTTTACTCTAGTTCTGCTCAGTTCAGAATGTGAGATGTGATCGTGCTCGCTGGAAAGAACACGCACACATGCACGCACGCGCACACACGCTCACACACGCACGCACGCACACACACTCACACAGCTCCCTCTGCTGGACAGACCACTCCACATCTGAATCATGTTCAGTTTATTATACTCATTATATACAGAACCAGAGAATATAGTTTGATCATCAGATAAGGAGTATATAGCACGCTTCACTGTAGTATAATCAGGGTTTAACCATAAACACAGCATTCCACAAGCAACAGGCACAATCAGACATCACACCTGCAGCCTATCACTATCCACTTCTACATTCGTTCATCACGAGCATTTAACAGTTAATAAATTAAGACGAGAATCAGAAGATATTCAGTACTCCGCTAAAAGTTGCTAAATTGTGTATAAATTGTAAATAAAGTGACGCTGCTCTCATCGATCAGTTCTGATTGCTGATCAATGCTCCGTCTGAAGCCAGAGGAAGAGGACGAGGACTATGAAGCGGACGAGAGGGGAGAGCTGGAGAACTGGAGGAGAGTCTGAGAGAGAGAGATAGAGGGATTGATTATTGATTAACAGAGGATCTGTGCTGGTCAGCTGATCAGAGTGGGCGTGTCCTTACCATTAGCAGTGGTGGCATTAGCTGATTGGCCGGTGGTGTTGGTTGGCGCTGTGGTGCTGTTGCTGTTGTTGCTCGCTGTGGCTCCGCTGCTGCTGCTAGTGATGGTGCTGGTGATGGTGCTGCTGCTGGAGCTACTGCTGCTGGAGCTAGGAGAGATGCTGATGGGCTCCGTTTCAAGCCGTCCTCCAGTCAGACCCAGAGCCAGGGTATCCAGCGCCGACTGAGGCTGAGCCGCCAGCCAGACTCGAACCGCTGTGTCATTCTCAAATACCTTCAGATCGGCAACTGAGGGACCCATCAGGGCGCTCACGTCTGCCACGCTCAGGGCCTGCAGGGACACAACAAACACATCACACCTTCTTAGAGGAGGCTTCTCGGGGTCAGGAGAAGATAGAGGCCTCAGAATCCAGATTCTGCTCTTGTTCTCTGCTTTCTTCTCCTGTGATCTGTGTGAGCTGCCGCGTGAGAGTGTGTGGTTGTACCGTCAGGATGGAAAGGCTCAAGCTTCTGAAGGTGCTGATGTCCATACTGATGTTGGAGGTGCTCAGCGCTCTGATGTCCTCCAGCGGAGCTCCACCTGCACATTTGTGATGATTATAACCGATTGCTCTCCTGCTGTGTGCACCGGTGTGTGAGTGGGCGAGTTACCGAGGAAGTTCTTGATGAACTGGTAGTAGATGGGGACGTTGCTACGCTCTGCTCTGAACGAGGAGTTTGCGATCGAGTAGAGAACTAATTTCTGCTCAAATGAACACGTGGAGAGATCCAGAACATCTGCTTTCCTGCACATTGTACACACCAGCCAATCAGCTCAGTGAAAGAGAGAATGAGATATAGAGAGAAATACAGAGAGAGCAGAGCTGTGGGTGCTACCTCAGATCTGCTGTGGAGATGCTCTTCAGCATGGAGGTGTTGAGCGAGCACAGGTTGGACTGGATCACGTTCAGCTCGTTGGTTCCCAAAGTGTTTCCAGGAACACTCAGATACGTGAGGATCACCTGCTGGCTCTAGAACACACACCGGGGAGGTATTTTACTCTGTTCATCAGGGCTCCTGGAACTCTGACTTTACCCCTCCCAGAAACACACCTTCTCAGGGGCCCAGGCCCCATTGTTCATGTTCATGAGTGCAGCGAGGGTGTCGAGCGAGGTGATGTTCCAGCTGCTGATCTCCTGCAGTGTGGCCTGGCGAGAAACTGAACCCAGAACATTCACCACACTGTCCTTCAGGCCAGAGGGGTAGGCCTGCAAAACACACACAGACTCAGTCTGGAGTACCACAGGGCTCTGAGCTCAGCGTTTGTCTGGACAAGATTAGTTCCGCATAACCA
The DNA here is from genome assembly GCA_900490495.1 of Danionella dracula. Classification (NCBI taxonomy): domain Eukaryota; kingdom Metazoa; phylum Chordata; class Actinopteri; order Cypriniformes; family Danionidae; genus Danionella; species Danionella dracula. The sequence goes on from UELW01000897.1 coordinate 14,901, forward strand.
CCAGCTGCCAACGTTAGAGATGTTTCTCCAGCTCAGACACACCTGCGAGAGCTTGTTGAGGATCACCCTCTGAAAGTCACTCTCATCCACCTTCTCTGTGACGGCCGCCAGGTTGTCCTTCAGCATCTTGGGCTCCAGGCAGGCGTCAAACTGATCCAGAGTGTACCCGAAGGGGAAGGAAGCATCTGCAATGGTCACCTCTGTGATGTTCCCTGCGGTGCAAGCTAACACACACACAAATGCACACTCATAAATCCAGAAATACCTGACTCTGAATCCATGGTTTCAAAACGTTCCGATATCATAATTAGCAGGAACAACAGGGATAAACATTAAACCATATTCATTTGTACTCGTCCTAGTGACTAGAAAACTCTAATAAACGACGTGCAGTGCTTTCAGTCCAGCAGAAGAGCTCCACCATGCCACTCAGAGCAGTGGTGGAGCTGAGTTTGAAGACTTCTGCTGGGTTCACATGTTTTAGATTTCTAACTCAGCTGTTATTTTCTGGTGTTAATCAAAGGTGTTGCTCAGAGTGTGAGTGTGCTCTACCTGTGGAGCGCATCATTCTGCTCTTAGTGTCCAGAGCAGCGTTGCAGTTTTTGAAGAGCATCTTCAGTTTTGGTTTCTCTGTGTTTGCGGACCTCAGAATCGGCATGAAGACTTTCATGAACTTCCTCTTGAGAATCTAAAGCACACAAGAATGCATGAAGCAGGAGCGAGGAAGAACAGAGCCTGGGGAGTAGATGATGCGTGGTACCGGGCTGAATCTCTGCCAGAAGGTGGCAGTGAAGTAAAGCGGCAGAGGAACCAAACTCTCCAGTGTCTGCTGATCCCACTGCAACGTGTTTCTGAAACAGAACAATCTCTTTCACACATAGAACCTTGCTCATGCTCCCCCCACTGCCCCCACAGAGCAGAGACAGCACAAGAGCCCCCGCGTTCCTCCTCAGATCGCTTCGACTCACGATAGTGCTGGTCTCCACACGTAGATGTTGCTGTAAGAAACTTTTTTTTTTTTGGCATTGAAACCTGAAGCATGAAAGCGTCACACAACAGCAGCCTCATGCAAAAACATTTGGATCTAAACTTCAGTCATGATTCGTCAATGAAAAAGGCTCTGGAGCACTTTAGTCGTGTGAGGGTTCTGACCCGTAGCTGGTGTTGGTCAGCAGCAGCAGATCCTGGACAGCACTGATCTGATCCTGCGTGAGGTTCACACAGTTCTTCAGGCTCTCGATCACCCATGGGTCTGAATTCCGCAGAGAGACGGGGTCTAGAGAGCAGGATAGGTTTCCTAGGACTAGCAGCTGATCTCGGGTCAGACCCAGACCAGAGGCTCCCTACAGAGAGACAGTCAATTAAAGAGAGAGACAGTCTTTAGAGAGAGAGACAGAGAGACAGTCATTAAAGAGAGAGACAGTCTTTAGAGAGAGAGACAGAGAGACAGTCATTAAAGAGAGAGACAGTCTTTAGAGAGAGAGACAGAGTGACAGTCATTAAAGAGAGAGACAGTCTTTAGAGAGAGAGACAGAGAGAGACACAGAGAGAGAGAGAGACACACACACACACACACAGAGAGAGAGAGAGAGGTAGAGACAGAGAGACACACACAGAGAGAAACAGACAGACAGACAGACAGAGAGAGAGTGAGGTAGAGACAGACAGACAGAGAGAGAGAGAAGACCAGAGGCTCCCTACCGAGAGACAGTCATTAAAGAGAGAGACAGTCTTTAGAGAGAGAGACAGAGAGACAGTCATTAAAGAGAGAGACAGTCTTTAGAGAGAGAGACAGAGAGACAGTCATTAAAGAGAGAGACAGTCTTTAGAGAGAGAGACAGAGAGACAGTCATTAAAGAGAGAGACAGTCTTTAGAGAGAGAGACAGAGAGAGAGAGTCTTTAGAGAGAGAGACAGAGAGACACACAGAGAGAGAGAGAGACACACACACACACACAGAGAGAGAGAGAGAGGTAGAGAGAGAGAGACACACACAGAGAGAAACAGACAGACAGACAGACAGAGAGAGAGAGAGTGAGGTAGAGACAGACAGACAGAGAGAGAGAGAAGACCAGAGGCTCCCTACCGAGAGACAGTCATTAAAGAGAGAGACAGTCTTTAGAGAGAGAGACAGAGAGACACACACAGAGAGAGACAGTCTTTAGAGAGAGAGACAGAGAGCGACAGAGAGACACACACACACACACACAGAGAGAGAGAGAGTGAGAGGTAGAGACAGAGAGACACACACAGAGAGAAACAGACAGACAGACAGACAGAGAGATAGATAGATAGATAGAGAGAGAGAGAGAGACAGCTTCTCACCAGACAGCTGCGGGCCCCGCTGAGGAGTGAACTCTGTTTGTTGAGGCTGCTGGAGAGAACGGAGAGGTCTGCTTGTCCTGCAGCACTGAAGAACGAGCGACAGTTTTCCTTCGCCAGCTTCTCAGGGCTGAGGCACACAGGGTTGGAACACGTTAATGAAGCAAGGACTTGCATGTCTTAAAACAATGTTTATAATCGGCTTCATTAAAGCCTACCATGCAGCCACCTAAGATTTAGTCTTTTTGCGGAAAATGATTTTAGTTTTAGTCACGTTTTAGTTAAAAAAAATCAGAAACACTTTAGTTTTAGTCACCTAAACATAAAAGGTATTAGTCTATGTAAACTAATATTTTGCTGATTAAAATGTATTTTAACAAGTTAAAATATCTTTTAAAATATTAGAAACTGTGTATTGAAATGTATTTTATGAATTAATACTCCATTTCATATTATGAGATTGTTGATAGGTTGCTCGTTAATAAATCAACGATACAAATGTATGATCTAAGGATTATGCAAAATAAACGTGAACACAATATATTCCCTTACTTAAAAAAAGCCAAAAACATTCTCAATTTGGCAATTGTGGCTATATATATATATATATATATATATATATATATATATATATATATATATATATAGTTTTTTTTTTTACAATTATCTAACATGCCATAAACATATTTATATATATCCAAAATATGAGCAATGGAGTAAGAACTTCTAAGGTGGCAGATAAATACAGGACTAACTACAGGATGGATAACACCCTCCCTAAAATAAATAACACAAAGCTTCTAAAGAAATAAAGAAACTGCAAAATTAGTACAATAAACAACTCTGGTGCGCTGTGCTCTGGAACGCTGGAGGTCAGAACTCGTCTTTTAGCAGAGAGGGACAACAACGGAGCTTGAGATCGAAGCAGAACTCAAACGAACACAAGCTCAGAGTTCCACGCCAGTCCAGAGCAAGCTCTTCGCTCCTCGACTGCGCGAGGTGTTTCTACGAACCTCCGGCGGTCTCTGGTTCGCATACGAGCTGAACGCATGATGATGAATGACGTCCGAACGAGCGAATCAGAGAACGGCAGGAGTCACATGTGAAAGCGGGAGCGCGTATACGACGCTACAGAGCAGGTGACGAACAGGAAGAGAAGCAAATCCTGCGGAAACAGTCAGCACTTTGAGCGTGGGATAACATCTCCCCAATAACATTTTCGTCCCGTCATGAAATCTCGCACACGTCTTGTCTCGATTGAAGCTCGTCAGCGTCTCGTTATCGTCACGAGAAAAACGTGTCTGCAGACTGTATCTTCACATACTCAGCCGCAGAGATCTGCCATCTATGCTTCCATCACTCAGCTCTCAGGGTTCTCGCTCAGATGTTCTATACAAGGGTACATCCACAGAGGCTCCCCTCAGAACCATCATGCCAGTGGCTCTCACATCCATAAGATCTTTATGATCTAAATCCCAGTGCCATCTTCTCACAGCGAGTACAGCAAGCTGCGATGACTCCGCTGATGTCTGACGTCTGCGGATTGTGCGCTAACTGGTGGATCAATCGAATCCCAAACAAGAGTTGGTAAGAGAGATGTCCAAAACCAAAGTACTCTTAGACTATTCCTCCTGGGTTTGTTTACTGCTATCTTCTATGCGACACTATCCTCACAATGTTGTATCTGTTGGAATGGAGAATGCTACGTAACTCCAGCTTTGAAGAGAAGGTGGCAATGCAGCTTAATCTTGCTCTGTCATGGACCACGTGTGATCCAAAACTTTTCTTGATTTCAATCGTTCCTGAAGTGACTCTTTAGTTCTCCCGCTCCTTTGACCTCGATAACAGAAGAGCTAAGCGTATCATTGGGGACCAGGGTCATCTGCAAATAACGAGTTGCGATGACCTGAAGCCTCGCGCAGAAGGAGACACTGCTGGTTTCAGGGTTTTGAAGTTTCCTGGTGAAGGATCTGGCTGCTGGTTATACATCACATCTTAAAGTCCTGCTGAGTTTCTATCAGATCAAAAAGATGTGTTCTGACCTGTAGTAGAGCAGGACCTCTGCGGGAAGATCCACGAAGTTCAGCGAGGCCTCGTTTTTCACATAGTTGTACATGCACAACAGCTGAAAAACAAAGAACACAAACACGGTAAATGGATACTCTCAGTGAGCATGTGTGGGCTGTGTGACGGAGGGCAAGAAAGAGCAAAAACATACCTGACTTTCCTTCAGCTGCACTCTCCTCCGTCCAGATCTTCTTCTGCAGGCTCTCACAAGCCCCTTCACTTTTGTCACACTAAATTTCTGCACTGAAGTACAGCTGAACCCCTGCAGCATGGACTCTGACAGCCTGGGAGGGAGAGAGAGAGCAGGAAGTCATCTAGAGGCTCTGTCAGGAACTCAGTGGGAAGAATTCTCTCAGAATGCTCTTCTGAACATCTCTTACTCCTCTGTATCTTCACTGACACTAGCCACAGAGCTGAAGAGAACTGCGGCCTGGAAACAACACAGAGACAAGCCCATGAGTCCAACAGAGAACCCTCAGGGTCAGGTTGTTGAGCGTCCCTGACCTGCTCAGGTTTCCACTGCTTCTGGTTGATCCTCGAGATGTTAACGGACTCCTGGTGAACAAGCTGGACGGGAGGGATAGCTCCAGCTAGAGCATCAGGAACATTCTCCAGGACTTTTGTCTCATCTGCTGAGACAATCTGAGAGGACGAAAGATCAAGAAGCATTACTTCCTGCTCACCTTCGATGTACAGGGAAATCTCTCAAAGTAGAGAGATCACATTAGTATCTTACTCAAGGGTTACAATCTCATGCTTAAACTCAGTGCAACTAATCTCTAAGCTCTATCCTAAGACCTTCAATCCTTTACATCCCTCCTCACTGAAAATGGGGAAATGGTTACAGAATGAAAATAGTGGCACCTTTTGGACCAAGACGAGCTGCAGCACCAGTGGAGCAGAGAGCATGTTGCTCAGGAACGTGGGATTCTGGGAAACGGTAAGCAGCTCCGAGGAGTCCATGCTGGAGATGGCTTTCGAGGGAACGCCCTTCACCATAGTCCCCAGGGAGAGGAGATCCGAGCCTGAGGTGATCTAAGCAGAACAAGAACACTTATCTCAAAGACGAGTCTGCTCTTCTTTCCTCTTTCACACACTGGCCTCATTATCATAATAATACACAATCCAAGCACCAGTGAGGCTCCATTGATGTTCCGACACAACTTCAACGTATCCAATGGGGATCTTCAAGTCCCTTAATCTTTAATAACGGTTTAACATCTGCACCTGATTTGTATCTAAAAAAAAAAGAGTGGAGTCTTCCCTCATTGTTGTTCGAGAGTTATATTTAAAACCCTTCGACTAAAGAACTGTACTCGTCAGGAATGGATGCTTAATGAAGAGATAAACTATTAAAGGAGGAGATGGAAGGTTTAGTAAAACTCAGTAGAGCTTGGGGCTGTTTCCTGCAGGAAGAGCATCTCAGAGGAAAACTTCAGACTAAGCATCTGTGGAGGCTCTCGTCTCAACCCTGGCCCCAACTTTAATCTAGCTAGCGCTTCCCTTCACATGCTTACAGAGAACGTTTGGCTATAACACCTACTGGCTCATGTACTTTCAAGCCTTAAACATTAGTAGCTCAGGTCTATACTAACTCCTAAAAACTAAGGAAATTCCGAAAATACTCACGCTGTAGTTTGTAAGCAAGAGCGTCTGGACAAGGGCAGCAGCCTGACCCTGGCTCCACCCCTGCACACTGCTGAGCGAGGGCAGCGCCCCCTGAACAGCAGCCGGGGACGCTGTGGAGATCTGGCCCTCAGACAGCCCCACGCTCTGATTTCCCAGAAGCACCAGAGAGGAGGAGGAGATGGAGAGGAAGTTCCCTGCCAGCGCTGTCGAGATCTGAGGAGAGAGAGATTCAGAGTCCGCAGAAAGAGGATGGATGTAAAGTCACCCGGGCTGCTGGTTGTGTTATAGGCAGGAGTACCTCAGGGTTCTCCGTGCCGTTGCAGAAAGTGTTGAATCTCTGTATGAGAAGTAATGAGTCTTTTTCCGAAAGAAACTGGAAAGCTAGAGATGGAACTCCACAAAGAATCTGACCAGGAAGCCTTTGATCAGAGAGATGGAGGAACAAAGGGAGAGAGAGAGAGGTTTAATCTCCTGTTAAAGTAAAAACATCTAGTTTTCTAGCCGTTGTTGGTGTCTTTGATACCGGACTGGATTGTAGGTGGGATTCTGAAGGTACAGTTGTGTGATGTAATATTCTATAAGGCTGGGCTGGACCAAGCTGGTGCTGTTGAGTAGCTGCAGGTTGTCAGGGTTCTCCAGGAACACAAACATCTATGTCCACATGAGAGCAATTATCAACACAACATAAAATAAGCAATAAAAAATTCACTGTGTCTTCAACAAAAACATGTTCACAAGAGCTTTTGCACAGAGAAAGCCAAGGCTTTAAGGAAACAAACGCTTGACCTTCCTCCAAATTAAATCAAAAACTGAGAAAACCAGGTTTAGATCAGGTTTAGATAGTCAGTTCAGGCTCAACATAAGATCAGGTGAAGATCAGGTTTGTGTTACCTTGTCAGAGGACACAAACGAGTTGAGGTCGGTCACTGAGACAAATCTAATGAAGCCACCGATGTAACTGAAGAGCCAGTTCGTTGAGTTCATCTGTGGATTGTTGGAGTCATAGCATCTTGGTGTTCCATCTGAACACACACACACACACACACACACGTCATCTCACGCACACGTACAGAGCTACACACTCTCGAAGACGGAGGCATAGGGAGACACTCACCACCAGAGAGATAGGCTTTGATGGAGCTGTAAACATCCTCAGCGCTGAAATCAGTCTGAGAGTAGTTATAGCTGTTTCCAAGAAGTGAAATACTACACACAAACAGATGATCAGAAGAATGCTTGAATGAGAGGAGGTCGATAGAATAGACTCATGCTCTAAATAGAGTGTGTGAGCTCTCACAGTCTTCTGTACGACAGACAGGTGGCACTTTTCAATCCTTCTGGGCTGACCAGGTTCTTACTCAGCAGTGGCAAGTACTGTGGGAGTCGTCGACTGAACCAAAGGTCCACCTGAGACTGGACATCTAGCTTAAGGACCGCTGGCCAGACACAGGACAGAACTTGCTGGGCTAAAACTACAGGCCCCAGTGGTGCCTGCAGACAGAAAGGGTGCTATTTTAGGCTCCTTTTGATCACGCTCATGTGGGGCCTACAAGAGAAGGCTTTGTTCCAAGCCCTGGTTAAATTCATTTCTTAAACCTGGAGCAAAAACTTGTGCTTTTAAGGGTGGCTTCAAGCTAAAGATCCAGAGCTAAAGATGGAGACAGATTAGTGGTGCCCTGTCTTTATGTTGCAAAGTATGCATCTCAAGCGCATTTGCACCTAAGATTTGTTAGAGATGAGTGTGGCTGCATGAACCCGGGCTGAACTCACCACCTCCAGGTAATTCGCAGTCTGGTTGTAGAGGTTGAGGAAGTCACAGAGCCTAGAACCATCTCCCAGGGTTTGAGGGGCCCCAAGGAACTGACTCAGCTCTGAGATAGAGATGGAGCTCACCATCTAGGGCAAGACAACAGATGATCAGGAGGAGAACACATGACAGGAAGGAAAAAATACCTGAAGGCATGAAGATGAGAATGAGATCTGGGGAGAAAATAAATCCACGACAAATAACAGATGACCAATAAAAGATTTTATAGTGAAGATCAGGAGGTTAACCCATGATCAGGATCAGAACAGAGGATTGAGAAGAGATCAGGAGAACACAGGATCAGAAGAAGAGTAGACAATTAGAGGGAGTTAAAGGTGGGCGCTACACTGGTATGAAAGTCAACACCAGTACTGTGTTGTGCCATGTTGTGGATTTTGCAATACTGTAGATATCGTCACATTCATAAATTGTATGAATTCATCTTGATGTTTCGCTTGCGCACGCTCAATGTATTTGATGTTTAGACAAGGAGGAGAATCATCTCCTGCCCTCCGCTGGTGCTGACGTGAGGCGAGCGCTTGTTCCCGGAGCAGAGGAGGAAGCTGCTCAGGTATCTTACAGCAGCGCTGCTCTGAAGAGTCCCTCAGCCAGAATGAACAAAGTAGACACAAGTCACCAGAAACAGCAGAGAATGTCTCTAGATTTGTCACTATTCGCTGGGTTATAAAAAAGTTGCTAAATCCAGCGACAAAGTGGCCAAGATGGCAACACTTGGTGAGCAGCGCAGGCGGCTGCTCGAGGCATCGATTAAGAGGAGACTCGCCCTCAGCACTCTCTCTCTCTCTCTCTCACTGTTGCATCAAGACTCTGATTTATAGCGTCAGATATATGCCAAAATTAGCGCATGTAAATATGATATTGAAGCAGAAACTGAAGAGCACCTGAGAGAGCCTCACACTGCGAGCGAGGGAGGTCTCAATGCGTTCTCATGATTGTGTTTCTCTCTCAAGCCCTTCTCTCCTCGCTCGGTTCCTGCTCTCGCCCGAGTGAGTTTAACATTGGTCTGAAATGGGGCGGGACCCCCACCTTGGGGACCCATTTGCACCTTTTGAATTAAACAGTGGCAGTTTTCAGTTCTCTGTCTAATCTCTCACTTTAAATAAGGTTAAAATGCTAGTCTTTCATTTTTATTAAGTTCTACTAAAATGTGATTTCCCATCATATCATGATATAATACCGCTAACATCTGGGCAGTGGAAAATGTCGTGCTATGAATTTTAACTCATAGGTGGAGTATAGAAGATTACTAGGAAAGCAGAGGATTGGAAGATGAAAGTCAGGAGAGCATTATCAACTAATAAGAAAGTAGAAGTTTGTCAGGATTGTGTAAGAAAGGTGGATTCACCTGGCTCGCGCGCTCTACTGGAAGGAGCTCCATGAAGCTCTTAAGATCTGGAAAACCAAAGTTCAAAAAGAAGCTCTGCAGGTAGAGGAGGAAACTGCCCCTGGTGTAACAGCGCAGAGGAGCCGCTAGAGGATGAATGCACAGAGAGTGTGACAAAATCATTTCAAAATCCATCTGGTTCATAACAATGACCTTCTGGAATAGTATCTCTAGAACGGTTTAGTGTAAAGTCAATTTACAATGTTTTCCATTAACATAGGGATACTTTCAACCACATATTTTTGTACAACACTTGCAGAATGCAGTTGTTTGGTAGCCTGTCTTACGCGTGAGTAACCCCTGGATGCTGCTGTAGATCTGAGATTGAGTGCTTCCATCCAGAGACGATCTCACCGAGTTCAGCACATTGATGCTGGAAGACACACAATCACTCACAGGTGAGTAACCCTTCACCAGCGATTTCCCTCCAATGGCGAGAACATGTGTGTGTGGTCCTCAGTCTTACGCTGTGTTTGTGAGCTCGCAGCCTCTTCCCGTGATGATGCTGAAGTACTGAGTGACGTTAGCATAGCTCAGTGCGCTAAGCATCGGTCGCAATCTCACAGTGAGCCAGAGTAAGATCTCAGAGTCACTGACAGAAGACGTCCAGAGGTCACTCCGCTCCAGAACCAGCTGCAGAAACATCTGCTTGAGCTGGCGAGGGTAGTCCAGCTGCTCACACCAGAAACAGAGAGTGAGAAATCTCAAGATTCTATCTCAAGAGCAAAGAGAAACAGATACTCACAGCAACATTTGGGGACAGAAGGTCAAAGAAGGCCGGCAGCTGCTGTGTTTCTAGGTTCTTCAGTACCGTCTGAACGTCCCCTGGCCCCTGCAGCTGTGAGGGGGTGGAGCAAACCTGCGCCAGGACGGCTGGAGTCAGGAGGCCAGCACACGTCACCTGCGACCCATCACAACTGAACATTAGGAACATCACCCACCTCCACTGAGAATCACCTGTCAATCTCTTGCCCAGACTAGGAATTAGAGGCTAGAGCCCCTCTTCTGAACCAAACATCTGGATACTCCAGAGGAGCTGAGAGGGTCACCGATAGCCCGCTATCCAACATCCCAGAATAGTAAGAGAGAGCTCTGAAATCTCTCTGGATCCCTTCTCATACTAGCACCAGACCTTTTTGGCGGCACCTAAGAGCTCTGAATGTCTATCGTAACGAAAACATCTTCAGTCCATCCAGCCGCAGAACTCCGTCCTGGTCTCCGGATAGACTTCATTGCTGTCTACTTTGACCGAGAGTTGGTATGGTTTGCGGTTGTTCTGATACCGGTGCCAAAGCGATGAACCGATACCTTACACAAGCCGCAAAATTATGATGGAAGACATTCTTTATTGAAAAAAAAATGTGAATGCTTAAACAATATGTTAAAAATGTAAAGTATATCTGAATATATAAGTAAATAGAAACATAGACAACATCAACAGAACAAAAACAAACTAACAAATTGTTTGACCATTTGTTAGCATAAATGTAAGATTTGCATTTTGCGGATAACATTATATTAGCTCAGTAATAACCCGAGGAGAGGCTGCGGCTCTCAGTGGCTCCTGTCTGACTGAAGCTGGGCTCAGGGCGGGCGACGCTGGGTAAAACTGGGAACCGGTCCCAAACCAGCAGGACCAGCATCACCCGTACCAACACTGATACCTCAAAAACCTTGGATTTCCACACATTTTATTTTTAACAAGAATTCATCGTTTCAGTAGTACACATAAACAGAAATCATGAGTTTACACACACCAAAATATATGGTATTTTTGCTCTCAGTGCTTATGCTTAATGGGTTTTTTAGTTAGCTCACTTTTATGTAAAAAAACGCAATAAACAAAAAACCTGTAACTATATAATTTAATGGCAAATATTTAAAACTGATAACCAGAATGTATTTTAAAATGATGAGAATTGTGACTTTGCTTTTAAATGCAGAAATGTAAATAATAATCACCAAATTTACATGATAATCCACACCGATAGCGCCACCTGTTGTCCGCAAGCTGTTGAACACGGTGCATGCTTTTAAGTTTGCTCCCCGCGCCCTCAAATATTCCATTCAATTTGACGTGATTAACCCGCTTCTCTGGTTTTTTGCTGTTGATTTGTTAAAAGAGGGAAAAGGGGCGGGAGGAAGAGAGGGAGCCGCTCGTTCATTGGACGATCTCTGTCCTTGAAGTTGGACTGACGAACTGAGTGAAGACGGTCGGCACGGCCCCCGATAGCTCAGGCATTCAAGTGGCACCGAAACTCAAATTCTGTTTCGGTCCGGTCCAAACCAGTTCTGGAGGTACCGGTTCCGTATGAGAACCAGCTTCAGGTTCCGGTACCCAACCCTAATTTTGTAGCTAACCATTAGAGGGCTTCACTCCGGGTGAGTACACGTGACTTAACTGCATCTCTCACTTTTTACAATTTTGCATTTTGTTTTTCTATCATAAAAATAGTATTTTTCATGGATTTGGCAATGAAGCTCAATCAGATTCAAATGAATTTGCTACTAAATAATAAACTACCTCAGAGCGCATAATTGTTGTTATGGTCATTCTGTGACATTTATCGAAAACCGGTCTGGTTTGCAGCCCTCCCAAATTCTCCTGAACCCTTCTGAGAGGCTACTGGCCCTCTCTTGGTTAACAGTCTAACGAAAATCTCAAAAAGAAAACCTTCCCAGAGGGTGATCGATGCTCATCTCCTACACAGCTAGAAAGATACGTCTCTTAAAAGTGCATTTTACTCATAATGTAGTCCTTCTTCCAAGCTTCATCAGAGAAATATCTTCTTGAACATATCTTGAGAAACAGATTGCTGGAATGCCAGGAGCTCTTTGTTTTTTTGTGATGAAAGTCCTCTCCAAAAACCAAGACTAAATCATACTATTAAATTGTGTTTCTTTGTTAAATACACATATATAGTCTTGCGATGAAGTGATCTGTGAGAACTTACGCCATTGAAATCTTTCTTCAAGCCGATCAGGTCTGAGAAGTTTGCTAAAACACGGAATTGACCAAAGTTTCTCAGGATCCAGTCTGAATTACTTTCTGTTGTCTTGACGCAGGAACTTCCTGAAATGAGCAAAAACAAGACAGTCAAAGCCTCCAGCTCCATGCGACACACAAAGAGAAACGTGCAGGACAGGGCACCTGACGTGGGCTGATGGGAAAGGTAGTCCAGAGTGAAGCTATAGACAGTCTTGGTTTGTTTCTGTGTGAGGCTGCTGAAAGCTCCATCACAGCCTTTCACACTAGAAACAGAAAAACACGGTTTTCAAACAACACGATTTAAGGCCTCTGTTCTTCAAACCGACGGGAATCTGTCTGCACTTACATTGCGCTGTAGGAATCACAGCTGATGCTCAGGGGGACGGTGGTGAAGGAATCGGAGCCTATCCCAGCGAGGAAAGCCCTGAGGTAGGTCTGGAACCACAGGGTGAAGGTCTGCGTGGTGAAGGAGCTGAAGCTTGTCTCCAGACTCGCCAGAGTCATGTTCAGAATGACGCGACTCACTATGGGGCTGACACTTGAGATGTTTCTCTGAAAAGCAACAGGCAAGAAATTACTTACAGGATTTCTACATGATTCGAAAAGCAGATTCGTGAATCAGACTTTAACTAAAGAACACCAGGAGCCAATACAAGCACTGCAGGCGTCTCGTTAGCATGTAGCATGTGGCTAGCAAGTCACTAATGTTCTAACGTGAAACTGCACAAAGCCGTTTCCCAGCAAGACGTAGAGAGACACTATTTCAACGTCAAGTATAGTCCAGAACTAGACCGGCTCCATGTAACCCAATGCCAGCCCAATAAAGCTCATTTTATTCTGTTTTTGTCAAAATAACTCTGAAGAAACTAAACAATATATTAAATTTTACAATGTGCACTGAGTCATTAGGTATTAATAAGTGTCTGGTTTATTTATTTTTTAATGGTTGATTAAACTTAGCCCTATTATAGCTTGTCTATTAATCGTCTAATAGTAACCCACTTTTAGACTAAAATTATTAGTTTTTAGCCTGGCAACTAATTTCATCTGATCATATCTCTTTATGTTTGCGATCTCAATAATATATTTACAACAGTTAAGTGTGATTTTAATACGTGGTCTTTGTGTAGCAGCGATTTAGTTCTAAATTAGGCGTGCAGCCGTCGTTCACAGCCCAGAATTAGACCGGCTATAAGAGACCCAAATCTAGTCCAAACAACCTTGCATTTTGTTTCCATATCAACTAAATAAAATACGATGTCTGTACATAATCAGCAGTGATTCTTTCCTCACGTCACAGGGCAGTAAAGTCATGCTATGTTTAAAGAAGAAACGGTTCTGGGAGATATAAGACGTGTAAAGTACTCTGATGAAGTTTTGAAGGGCTGCGTTCTTGAGACAGATTTCAGGTATTAACAAACGCGGTTTTAGGTTCTTTATTGTTAATCTTAGCACCCATAAAGTACCCATAAAAATAGTTTTTGTTGCTATTATTATGAATCTAAATATACATAGCCGTAGATTAAAACTATAAAATCTAGGTGAATGTTAATTGTTATTTTTAAATGAAGAAACTCTGTATAATGCTCACCAGCCCTTATGTGCAAAGCAAAACATTTAAATGACGTCTTTGTGTTACGTAAGCTAATTATGATAGCACTGTCAACTTCAAATTCTAATGTTACTTTAATTACTGTCTAAACACAGAAGTTGTCCTTTAAAACTGTACGTGCGGTTGTTAGATGTCTTAAATGATGTCTTGGTTATATTCGGTCTAGAGTTAAACGTTATGCGAACTTTGACTGACAGCCCAGAATTAGCCGCGATTTAACGCAGACGTCTGGGCTGTGAAAAGACGTCAGTAGATGTCTTTTGAACCAAAAAATGCTGGCTGGGTTTCTTGATATGAACCTAAAAAACTTTGGATGAAAACATCTGGCAAATGCATCTATTAACATAATAAAAAACAATACCTCTTACATCACCCCTTCAGTATTTACTTAAAATAAAGACCTTAATAAACCAACATTAAATAATATAAAAAGTGACCACCTTTGTAGAAATGGTAATAAAAGAGGTGAAGAAGTCCTCCAGCAGGCCCAGAGTTTTTGTACTTGATATAAACATTTCTCTGACTGAAGACTCCTCCGTGAGATCACCAGAACCCAAGGTCCATTCAACCTTCTGCTCGCTGCTCAGAGATCCAATCACAGACTGCTGCAAAAAGAGAATGAAGCATGGTCTATGCGCTCAGGGAAAACATTCTTCTATCCACACAGCAGTAAGGTAAGGCTTGAGATGTACCAGAGAGATGTTGAGCTGCAGCAGGTCAGAATAGGACACGTAGGTGTAGAACTGGCCAAAATTTAATATCAGCCAGTCAGAATCATTTCTGGCATTATTACTACAGGCTGAAATACAGAAAACATTTACAAAAGCTTATTAATACACAATTTGAAAAAGGCTGAAAAGCCCACATGAGATAGACATACCTGTTTGGTTTATTTGAAGAAGTCCTTTTATGTAACTGACGAGTACTGAAGTGATTTCCTGTCTTCTGTTTAATGACATTTGTGTGAATGCGGTGTTTAAACCATCCACACTGTAAAACAAGTACAGAAAAATCTCAAACGCAATGAAATGTTTATCATTAAAAACGACTAAAAACAAATACATCACACTGGTGAATTTGGAAATAAAAAAACGTTTTAGCGAAAACAGTACAAAGAAAAAATTACTCACATTACATGAAAAACAGAGCAGTTAATGAAAGCTGTGGCTCGGACCAGCATTTGTGCTGTCAAACTGGGGAGGACAGGCACCAGCGTCACGGTGAACCATTGAGTCCAGTCGATCAGTTCAAATTTCAGGAATTGCACTTGGATGATTACGAAGGTGCGACTCATCATCTCGTCTCTCACAGCAGGGGAGATGTCAAGGACCTGAGGAGATGGAGAGAAAGAGCGGGTTATGGTTTTGCAAGATGCCATTATGCAAAGGGCATTAACCTCTAGGCATCACCCATACGGCCTTTCCTTTGGAGCGTGAAGACGACTTACCCCGGAATCTTTTTTCAGCGCTGTCAGGAACTCCTCCACATTCTGGAACGCGTCCCCTGTCTCTAGCCTGTCGAACACGGCGCTTATCTTGACGGTGTCTTTCAGCGCTCCAGAGCTCAGTGTGAGATCAGCTGCTTGTTCAGGACTCAGCAGGTCCAGCGATCCCAGCTGAAGCGCAACAGGGACAGCAGGTGTTAACCATCCAAAGGCCTCCCGTTCAACAAAACAACAACAACAACAGCAACCACCCGCGCTGTCAGGTGGCCACCTGAGCCTGTGATTGAGCACTCACTGCGGAGAAGTTTACGTTCAGCCTTTTCAATGTCTCTAAAGTGGCATAGCCAGAGAACACAGCAAAGTTCCTCTCCAGCCAGTCGCTGCTGTTCGCCGTGCTGGAGAGACAGCCAGGATCTAGAGAGAACACAGAGCATTTGGGGAAGTCAGCGGAACGCTGCCAAACTGGAATGAAGCTTGGACAATTGTGGCCAGCTAAGGCGCTTGGCCAGCTCTCACGAGACGCACCTGCTCTGTCATCTCTGAAGAGGAAGGCTTCGATGAAATCGCTGTAGACGGAAACTTTTACCTCTTCCTTCATGAGTGGCGCTTGAAGACCGAAAGCCCGAACCCTAAAGCAGAGAGAAAGAGAAGCTGTTGGGTGCCGCTAGACTTAACCCTGGAGTGACCTCTAATCCCGTCCTCCCCGTGACACCACAGCAGGATCCCCGCCGCCATCGGCTAAAACTTACACGACCCGGTAGGAGTCACAGCTGAAATTCTTGGAACTTAGACACGAGAGGAAACTCCCAGAGGCGGAGGGCAAAAACGCTGCAAGCCTCTCTTGGAACCACGTGCCCATCAGGCGGGGGTCTGTCAGCTGCGCAGGGCTGAAGTTGTAGACGGTCTCCTCTCCGATGGCAGCGAGGACGTTGGAATCCAGCTGAGCCCCGCTGAGGTTCTGTCAAAGCAGAAAGCCCATGTCAACACAGAGCCCTGAGAGCGCGGTCGTCTCCTGACCCGCTGAGATTACCTTGCTGGAGAGCTTGGACAGGGCATCCTCCAGTACTCCCGCGCTCTTCTGAAAGAACAGCTTCCAAGCTTCTGCGCTGCTCTTCAAGCCGACCCCCACCTTGCAGGCCAGCAGTGTGGCCAGCTCGTCAGAGGTAAGGCTAGACATGACCTGAGAAGAAGAGGCACGTGTGCTGTCAGAGGACCAGAACGTGTGCAAAGAATCTGCAGTCAGGGTCAGCGCTCCAGCAACACTTACAGAAGAGCAGGCAAAGACAGGGATGCTGAAGCTGCAGAGCTCGTCCAAGCCGGGGCCAGACCGAAACACGGTCTCCAGTTCAAAACTGAAATCGCAAAGACAGCGTTTTTACCTCAAAGTCTACATCAGGGCACATCAGTTCCTTGTATGAGATATGCTTTGATGCGCACCTGTTAACACCTGCAAAAAGTCTTGTCTCTGCAACAGAGGGGAAAAAAAAAAAAAGATTGTCGACATCAACGATTAACTTTTGATTGTAATGTAGGCAGACCAAAAAAAACTGCTTCCGTTAACACCCCCCCAACCCCCTGACAGTGCTCTCACTCACCCATCAACCATGTTTGGTTGCACTAGAAAAACACAGAAGACGGAGACAAGAAGAGGACAGAGAAAACGGTCAATAAAATGCTCAGTGCTTTACACAACAGTCATGGGGAAAACACTAACATTCCTTACCAAAACCGGCAGAAGGCTTAGGAGGAACCTGCAGCCTGTGCAGAGGAGAAAGAGAGGGATATTTTTTCCCCAACGATTGCAAGTTGGCAAACCCCTAGAATTCGAACCAGGCCGACTGGCATTTGCGAAAAGCCCATGTGCTCTACACATATTTCAGAGGCTAGGAAAACGTCTTACCTTTTGGTTCTGACTGTTGAAGGGCTTCCACGCTTGACTTGAGCTGTTCATTAACTCCAGCTGGAGACTTTCCAAAGCCCCCTGCAGGCCGTTTGCTCTGTTTACACAGACAGAAACGGTCCTCTTACTTCTTTTCAACAGACCGAGAGCTCAGAGGTGAAAGAAAAAAGCAGCCAGGGGGGGCTCACATTGCTTGGTAGGAGTCACAGGTGAGGTTGACGGGGTCACCACCGACGACGAAGAAGGGCTGAAGCTGGCCAGCAGAACCACCAGATTGACTTGGAACCACAGTTTGTAGTCGCTCACATTGAACAGGGGGAGTTTGGGAGCCAGAGCTGTCAAAGTCAGGTTCAGCATGGCGTCTCGGACCTCCACGTTTGCAATGAAGGTTATGTTTTCCTGAGGGAGGGAATCAAAACGGCAGGCAAATCGAAGAGGCGTTCAACTATAAGGTGACATGCTGACTCAATGCATCCGACACCTCGGTTGTGTTTCCTTAGAAGTACTTGCTCGAAACAAATAAGTCTTCACTCACTTCCTTGCTGACTTTAACCAATGTGCCGAAGAAATCCTCAAGCGCATTCTCTTGGGAGGATTTCAGGACGCTGGTCAACACCTCCGTCACCACAGTTACATTTTCAAGAGCGCGGGTAGATGTATCAAAGAGCAGCTCTGCTTTCTGGTCAGGTGAAAGGCTGTCCAGAGCCGCCATCTGACGTGAATCAAAGAGCAACACCAAGGATATAACAACACGAGTTTCAGGCGATTGCCTCAACGCCCCGCATTAAACAGTCAGAAGCCACGCTGCTCAAAGAGAGCCTTTAAAGAATCTGAGAAAGCGAAACATGATGAAAGATGCTCTAGGAGTGCTTACCGCACTGATGTTCAAGTCTTTCAGCTCTGAGTAACTGGCCACGGTAGAGAAGGGACCCAAATTGACCGTCAGCCAGTCAGCATCACCAGTTATGGTGGTTCTGCAATCTGTTTTGGGAAAATGGAAATGAGGGACTGACACGTCAGAAAAACGCCCGGCAAAAGTCATCTAAAAACACATACATTGTAACTGCTTCCGAACCAAATCATATTAGAAAGACGCTGTATAAAATTTGACTCGATCTCAAACGTTCGCTGGCGGAACATCCCATTTCAACTCAGCTATTCTGGCATGCCGAATATGCAGAAAGAGATATTTTGAAAGCTCGACCTGGAGACTTGTACTGGGCTGCATGTTTCATCAGGTGCTCCACCAGAACGTTGGTAATCTCTCCCTGCCTGCCAGATGTCATCTGGGGGAAGGCTTCCGTCAGCCCTTTAACACTGCGGCAAAGAGGCACGGAAGACACATATAAGATGGACGTCTACATCGTGAGATAGAAACGGTCACTCTGAATATGTGGGCCACTCACATGACATGGTACTGTTGACAGCCCATCCCAGTGGTGATGGTGACCAGCATTTGTGCTGTCAAACTGGGGAGGACAGGCACCAGCGTCACGGTGAACCATTGAGTCCAGTCGATCAGTTCAAATTTCAGGAATTGCACTTGGATGATTACGAAGGTGCGACTCATCATCTCGTCTCTCACAGCAGGGGAGATGTCAAGGACCTGAGGAGATGGAGAGAAAGAGCGGGTTAATGGTTTTGCAAGATGCCATTATGCAAAGGGCATTAACCTCTAGGCATCACCCATACGGCCTTTCCTTTGGAGCGTGAAGACGACTTACCCCGGAATCTTTTTTCAGCGCTGTCAGGAACTCCTCCACATTCTGGAACGCGTCCCCTGTCTCTAGCCTGTCGAACACGGCGCTTATCTTGACGGTGTCTTTCAGCGCTCCAGAGCTCAGTGTGAGATCAGCTGCTTGTTCAGGACTCAGCAGGTCCAGCGATCCCAGCTGAAGCGCAACAGGGACAGCAGGTGTTAACCATCCAAAGGCCTCCCGTTCAACAAAACAACAACAACAACAACAGCAACCACCCGCGCTGTCAGGTGGCCACCTGAGCCTGTGATTGAGCACTCACTGCGGAGAAGTTTACGTTCAGCCTTTTCAATGTCTCTAAAGTGGCATAGCCAGAGAACACAGCAAAGTTCCTCTCCAGCCAGTCGCTGCTGTTCGCCGTGCTGGAGAGACAGCCAGGATCTAGAGAGAACACAGAGCATTTGGGGAAGTCAGCGGAACGCTGCCAAACTGGAATGAAGCTTGGACAATTGTGGCCAGCTAAGGCGCTTGGCCAGCTCTCACGAGACGCACCTGCTCTGTCATCTCTGAAGAGGAAGGCTTCGATGAAATCGCTGTAGACGGAAACTTTTACCTCTTCCTTCATGAGTGGCGCTTGAAGACCGAAAGCCCGAACCCTAAAGCAGAGAGAAAGAGAAGCTGTTGGGTGCCGCTAGACTTAACCCTGGAGTGACCTCTAATCCCGTCCTCCCCGTGACACCACAGCAGGATCCCCGCCGCCATCGGCTAAAACTTACACGACCCGGTAGGAGTCACAGCTGAAATTCTTGGAACTTAGACACGAGAGGAAACTCCCAGAGGCGGAGGGCAAAAACGCTGCAAGCCTCTCTTGGAACCACGTGCCCATCAGGCGGGGGTCTGTCAGCTGCGCAGGGCTGAAGTTGTAGACGGTCTCCTCTCCGATGGCAGCGAGGACGTTGGAATCCAGCTGAACCCCGCTGAGGTTCTGTCAAAGCAGAAAGCCCATGTCAACACAGAGCCCTGAGAGCGCGGTCGTCTCCTGACCCGCTGAGATTACCTTGCTGGAGAGCTTGGACAGGGCATCCTCCAGTACTCCCGCGCTCTTCTGAAAGAACAGCTTCCAAGCTTCTGCGCTGCTCTTCAAGCCGACCCCCACCTTGCAGGCCAGCAGTGTGGCCAGCTCGTCAGAGGTAAGGCTAGACATGACCTGAGAAGAAGAGGCACGTGTGCTGTCAGAGGACCAGAACGTGTGCAAAGAATCTGCAGTCAGGGTCAGCGCTCCAGCAACACTTACAGAAGAGCAGGCAAAGACAGGGATGCTGAAGCTGCAGAGCTCGTCCAAGCCGGGGCCAGACCGAAACACGGTCTCCAGTTCAAAACTGAAATCGCAAAGACAGCGTTTTTACCTCAAAGTCTACATCAGGCACATCAGTTTCCTTGTATGAGATATGCTTTGATGCGCACCTGTTAACACCTGCACAAAGTCTTGTCTCTGCAACAGAGGGGGAAAAAAAAAAAAGATTGTCGACATCAACGATTAACTTTTGATTGTAATGTAGGCAGACAAAAAAAACTGCTTCCGTTAACACCCCCAACCCCCCTGACGTGCTCTCACTCACCATCAACCAATGTTTGGTTGCACTAGAAAAACACAGAAGACGGAGACAAGAAGAGGACAGAGAAAACGGTCAATAAAATGCTCAGTGCTTTACACAACAGTCATGGGGAAAACACTACAATTCTTACCAAACCGGCAGAAGGCTTAGGAGGAACCTGGCAGCCTGTGCAGAGGAGAAAGAGAGGGATATTTTTTCCCCAACGATTGCAAGTTGGCAAACCCCTAGAATTCGAACCAGGCCGACTGGCATTTGCGAAAAGCACAGTGCTCTACACATATTTCAGAGGCTAGGAAAACGTCTTACCTTTTGGTTCTGACTGTTGAAGGGCTTCCACGCTTGACTTGAGCTGTTCATTAACTCCAGCTGGAAGACTTTCCAAAGCCCCCTGCAGGCCGTTTGCTCTGTTTACACAGACAGAAACGGTCTCTTACTTCTTTTCAACAGACCGAGAGCTCAGAGGTGAAAGAAAAACCAGCCAGGGGGGCTCACATTGCTTGGTAGGAGTCACAGGTGAGGTTGACGGGGATCACCACCAGCGACGAAGAAGGGCTGAAGCTGGCCAGCAGAACCACCAGATTGACTTGGAACCACAGTTTGTAGTCGCTCACATTGAACAGGGGGAGTTTGGGAGCCAGAGCTGTCAAAGTCAGGTTCAGCATGGCGTCTCGGACCTCCACGTTTGCAATGAAGGTTATGTTTTCCTGAGGGAGGGAATCAAAACGGCAGGCAAATCGAAGAGGCGTTCAACTATAAGGTGACATGCTGACTCAATGCATCCGACACCTCGGTTGTGTTTCCTTAGAAGTACTTGCTCGAAACAAATAAGTCTTCACTCACTTCCTTGCTGACTTTAACCAATGTGCCGAAGAAATCCTCAAGCGCATTCTCTTGGGAGGATTTCAGGACGCTGGTCAACACCTCCGTCACCACAGTTACATTTTCAAGAGCGCGGGTAGATGTATCAAAGAGCAGCTCTGCTTTCTGGTCAGGTGAAAGGCTGTCCAGAGCCGCCATCTGACGTGAATCAAAGAGCAACACCAAGGATATAACAACACGAGTTTCAGGCGATTGCCTCAACGCCCCGCATTAAACAGTCAGAAGCCACGCTGCTCAAAGAGAGCCTTTAAAGAATCTGAGAAAGCGAAACATGATGAAAGATGCTCTAGGAGTGCTTACCGCACTGATGTTCAAGTCTTTCAGCTCTGAGTAACTGGCCACGGTAGAGAAGGGACCCAAATTGACCGTCAGCCAGTCAGCATCTCCGCTTATGTTCTTTCTGCAATCTGTTGAGAGACGATGTGTAGGTAGGACAGCGATGGCGAACTCTAATCACCACTGCGACGCTCAGCAAAAGACACCAAAACCACACCCGTTTTGCTAGTTCTGAACCAGACCGTGTCGCTTGGAAGCTCTGCAAACGTCTACTTGGCGTCACGTGCTTGCTGAAGGCAAACCCTACAGCACTCTGTCTATCGGTGCGTACTCAAAACCGCAGAAAAGACCCTGTTTTGGAAGCTCTACCTGGAGTTTGGTACTGGGCTAGGTGTTTCATCAGGTGCTCCACCAGAACGTTGGTTAGCTCATCCTGCTCGACAGGCGTCATCTGTGGGAAGGCTATCGTTAGCCCTGCGACGCTGCAACACAGAGAAGGCTCGTGAAACACGACTGTCCAGATCTTGACGCCCAGACAGTGCCTCGGAAAAATGTCGGTCACTCACATGACATGGTACTGTTGACAGCCCATCCCAGTGGTGATGGTGATCAGCATTTGTGCTGTCAAACTGGGGAGGACAGGCACCAGCGTCACGGTGAACCAATCACTCCAGTCGATCAGTTCAAACCTCAGGAATTGCACTTGGATGATTACGAAGGTGCGATTCATCATCTCGTCTCTCACCGCAGGGGAGATGTCAAGGACCTGAGGAGACGGAAACAAAGAGAAAGTTGATGGCTCGGCAGGATGCCGTCACATGTCGGGGCCGTAACCCCTAGACAGAACGTATGCAACATTGCTTCTACAACATCGGCTTACCCCGGGATGTATGTTGAGGGCTGTCAGGAACTCCTCCACATTAAGGAACCCGTCACCTTTCTCAAGTCGGTCGAACACGGCGCTTATCTTAAGGGTGTCGTTCAGCGCTCCAGAGCTCAGTGCGAGTTCAGCTGCTTGTTCAGGACTCAGCAGGTCCAGCGATTCAAACTGAAGCACGGCAGGGACAAAGGATGTTTCCTCTTTTTCCCCCCCCCCCCCCCCCCATTTAACAAACAACAAGAGCCACCCAACTTCGTGTGGACCCCCGAGGAAAATACTCACTGCCGAGAAGTTTGCGTTCAGGGTTACCAAGTCCTCCAATGTGGCATAGCCGGAGAACACAGCAAAGTTCCTCTCCAGCCAGTCGCTGCTGTTCGCCGTGCCGGAGAGACAGCCAGGATCTAGAGTGAACACAGAGCATTCGAGGTTGTCATCAGAGCCACCAAACTGGGACTAAGCGCGAAGAGTTGTGACGAGCCAAATGGCTTGTTAGGAGCTCTCAGGTGCTACGTTGAGAGAGATGACGACTGCGGCGAGTGGCGGGCCTTGACATACCTGCGCGGTCATCTCTGAAGAGGAAGGCGTCGATGAAATCGTTGTAGACGGAAACTTTAATCTCTTCCCTCATGCCTGGCGCCTGAAGACTGAGAGCCTTGACCCTAAATCAGAGAGAAACAGCAGGTGTTGGGTGGCCCTGGACTTAACCCTGGAGTGACCTCTAACCCCTCCTCCGCATGACACCACAGCGGGATCCCCATCGCCATCGGCTAAAACTTACACGACTCGGTAGGCATCGCAGCTGAAATTCTTGGAACTTAGACACGAGAGGAAACTCCCCGAGACGGAGGGTAAAAACGCTGCGAGTCTTTCCTGGAACCACGCGCCAATCAGGCTGGGGTCTGTCAGCTGCGCATGGCTGAAGTTGTAGACCGTCTCCTCTCCGATGGCATCGAGGATGTTGGAATCCAGCTGAACCCCGCTGAGGTTCTGTCAACGCAAAAGCCCATGTCAAAACAGAGCCCTGAGAGAGCGGTCGTCTCCTGACCCGCTGAGCTTACCCTGCTGGAGAACTTGGACAGGGCATCCTCCAGTACTCCCGCGCTCTTCTGAAAGAACAGCTTCCATGCTTCTGCGCTGCTCTTCAAGCCGACCCCCACCTTGCAGGCCAGCAGTGTGGCCAGCTCGTCAGAGCTCAACTCAGGCATGACCTGAGGAGGAAAAGAAGATGCGTGTGTGCCGTCAGAGACCAGATTGCGGGCCAACGACATCGCCGTTAGGGTCATCGCTCCAGGTACACTTACCAAAGAGCAGGCTAGGTCAGAGATGCTGAAGCTGCACAGCTGATCTGAGCCTGGGCTGGACTGAAACGCGGACTCCGGCTGAGAGCTGCAAGCACAACGACAGCGGATTTTTTGTTGTGTTTAGTTGGGTTTTTTTTTTTACAGTAAAACGTTCTCAGGCTCAACTGTGCCCTTTACACGGCCCCAGGCCGACGCTCACCTGTTAACACCCGCACAAATCCTCTTTTCTGCAACAGAAAGACAAGAAAAGAACGGTTGGTGATCTTAAGGTTTAAACTGGCTCTGGCCCTGCAGGGCGACAAAACCCTTCCAGCAACCCCAACACAACCCACTCCCCCCCCCCCCCCCTTCTCTCTCTGATGTATTCTCACTCACCGTCCACCAACGTTTCCTTGCACTGGGAAAAGACAGAAGAAGGGAGCAAGAGGAGGACAAACAAAAACAGTCGAGAGCATTAGCAGTTCTTAACGCACCAGCAGTATTGGGAAAAACAAAGAAGTACTTACGAAACTGGCAGAGGGGATAGGAGGAAGCTTGCAGCCTGTTTAGAAGAGAGAGAAAAACAGTTTTGCTCAAAGGGATGCTGTTGGAAAACCACTGGCCTTCAACGCGCACCGACTGGCATTTGCGAATAGCACAGTACTGTGCGCGTGTCTCAGGAGCTAGGCACGTGGCGTACCTTTTGGTGCGGACTGTCGAAGGGCTTCCACGCTTGACAGGAGCTCCCCTTCAACTCCAGCTGGGAGAGCTGCCAAAGCCTCCTGCAAGCCTATCACTCTGTGTAAACATACAGAAACGGTCTCTTACTTCTTTTCCACAGACCGAGAGCTCAGAAGTGAAAGAAAAGACAGCCAGGGTGGCTCACATTGCTAGATAGGAGTCACAGGTGAGGTTGACGGGGATCACCACCAGCGACCAAGAAGGGCTGAAGCTGGCCAGCAGAACCAGCAGATTGACTTGGAACCAGAGTTCGTAGTCGCTCGCCTGGAAGAAGGGGAATTCTGGAGCCAGAGCCGTCAAAGTCAGGTTCAGCATGGCGTCTCGGACCTCCACGTTTGCGATGTAGGTTATGTTTTCCTGCGGGACGGGGGGGAGGGCAGGCAAAACAGCAGGCATATCAAAGAGGCGGTCAGACTTAAGGTGACATGCTGGGTTCGAATACTCCGACACCTCTGTTTAAGTCCTTTACAGTACCCGCTTGAAACAATGTAGCCTCAACTCACTTCTTTGCAGACTTCGGCCAGCGTGTTGAAGAATTGCTCAAGCGAATTCTCTTGGGGGGACTCCAGGACGCTGGCCAACACCTCCTTCACCACCGTCACGTTTTCCAGAGCCCGGGTAGATGGATCAAAGAGCAGCTCTGCCTTCTGGACTGGTGAAAGGCTTTCCAGAGCATGCCAGCTAACGTGAGCCAAAGATCAACACCAAGAACATACAACATGAGTTTCAGGCGAATGCCCCAAACCAAGAGAAAAGAACCCACGCCTCACAAAGTCTCTCGCTAAAAAATCTGGGGAGGCAAAACACCACCCAATATGCTCTAGGTGTGCTTACCCCACTGATGTTCAAGTCTTTCAGCTCTGAGTAACTGGCCACGGTAGAGAAGGGACCCAAATTGACCGTCAGCCAGTCAGCATCTCCGCTTATGTTCTTTCTGCAATCTGTTGAGAGACGATGTGTAGGTAGGACAGCGATGGCGAACTCTAATCACCACTGCGACGCTCAGCAAAAGACACCAAAACCACACCCGTTTTGCTAGTTCTGAACCAGACCGCGTCGCTTGGAAGCTCTGCAAACGTCTACTTGGCGTCACGTGCTTGCTGAAGGCAAACCCTACAGCACTCTGTCTATCGGTGCGTACTCAAAACCGCAGAAAGACCCTGTTTTGGAAGCTCTACCTGGAGTTTGGTACTGGGCTAGGTGTTTCATCAGGTGCTCCACCAGAACGTTGGTTAGCTCATCCTGCTCGACAGGCGTCATCTGTGGGAAGGCTATCGTTAGCCCTGCGACGCTGCAACACAGAGAAGGCTCGTGAAACACGACTGTCCAGATCTTGACGCCCAGACAGTGCCTCGGAAAAATGTGGGCCACTCACATGACATGGTACTGTTGACAGCCCATCCCAGTGGTGATGGTGATCAGCATTTGTGCTGTCAAACTGGGGAGGACAGGCACCAGCGTCACGGTGAACCAATCACTCCAGTCGATCAGTTCAAACCTCAGGAATTGCACTTGGATGATTACGAAGGTGCGATTCATCATCTCGTCTCTCACCGCAGGGGAGATGTCAAGGACCTGAGGAGACGGAAACAAAGAGAAAGTTGATGGCTCGGCAGGATGCCGTCACATGTCGGGGCCGTAACCCCTAGACAGAACGTATGCAACATTGCTTCTACAACATCGGCTTACCCCGGGATGTATGTTGAGGGCTGTCAGGAACTCCTCCACATTAAGGAACCCGTCACCTTTCTCAAGTCGGTCGAACACGGCGCTTATCTTAAGGGTGTCGTTCAGCGCTCCAGAGCTCAGTGCGAGTTCAGCTGCTTGTTCAGGACTCAGCAGGTCCAGCGATTCAAACTGAAGCACGGCAGGGACAAAGGATGTTACCTCTTTTACCGCCCCCCCCCCCCCCATTTAACAAACAACAAGAGCCACCCAACTTCGTGTGGACCCCCGAGAAAATACTCACTGCCGAGAAGTTTGCGTTCAGGGTTACCAAGTCCTCCAATGTGGCATAGCCGGAGAACACAGCAAAGTTCCTCTCCAGCCAGTCGCTGCTGTTCGCCGTGCCGGAGAGACAGCCAGGATCTAGAGTGAACACAGAGCATTCGAGGTTGTCATCAGAGCCACCAAACTGGGACTAAGCGTGAAGAGTTGTGACGAGCCAAATGGCTTGTTAGGAGCTCTCAGGTGCTACGTTGAGAGAGATGACGACTGCGGCGAGTGGCGGGCCTTGACATACCTGCGCGGTCATCTCTGAAGAGGAAGGCGTCGATGAAATCGTTGTAGACGGAAACTTTAATCTCTTCCCTCATGCCTGGCGCCTGAAGACTGAGAGCCTTGACCCTAAATCAGAGAGAAACAGCAGGTGTTGGGTGGCCCTGGACTTAACCCTGGAGTGACCTCTAACCCCTCCTCCGCATGACACCACAGCGGGATCCCCATCGCCATCGGCTAAAACTTACACGACTCGGTAGGCATCGCAGCTGAAATTCTTGGAACTTAGACACGAGAGGAAACTCCCCGAGACGGAGGGTAAAAACGCTGCGAGTCTTTCCTGGAACCACGCGCCAATCAGGCTGGGGTCTGTCAGCTGCGCATGGCTGAAGTTGTAGACCGTCTCCTCTCCGATGGCATCGAGGATGTTGGAATCCAGCTGAACCCCGCTGAGGTTCTGTCAACGCAAAAGCCCATGTCAAAACAGAGCCCTGAGAGAGCGGTCGTCTCCTGACCCGCTGAGCTTACCCTGCTGGAGAACTTGGACAGGGCATCCTCCAGTACTCCCGCGCTCTTCTGAAAGAACAGCTTCCATGCTTCTGCGCTGCTCTTCAAGCCGACCCCCACCTTGCAGGCCAGCAGTGTGGCCAGCTCGTCAGAGCTCAACTCAGGCATGACCTGAGGAGGAAAAGAAGATGCGTGTGTGCCGTCAGAGACCAGATTGCGGGCCAACGACATCGCCGTTAGGGTCATCGCTCCAGGTACACTTACCAAAGAGCAGGCTAGGTCAGAGATGCTGAAGCTGCACAGCTGATCTGAGCCTGGGCTGGACTGAAACGCGGACTCCGGCTGAGAGCTGCAAGCACAACGACAGCGGATTTTTTGTTGTGTTTAGTTGGGGTTTTTTTTTTTACAGTAAAACGTTCTCAGGCTCAACTGTGCCCTTTACACGGCCCCAGGCCGACGCTCACCTGTTAACACCCGCACAAATCCTCTTTTCTGCAACAGAAAGACAAGAAAAGAACGGTTGGTGATCTTAAGGTTTAAACTGGCTCTGGCCCTGCAGGGCGACAAAACCCTTCCAGCAACCCCAACACAACCCACCCCCCCCCCTTCTCTCTCTGATGTATTCTCACTCACCGTCCACCAACGTTTCCTTGCACTGGGAAAAGACAGAAGAAGGGAGCAAGAGGAGGACAAACAAAAACAGTCGAGAGCATTAGCAGTTCTTAACGCACCAGCAGTATTGGGAAAAACAAAGAAGTACTTACGAAACTGGCAGAGGGGATAGGAGGAAGCTTGCAGCCTGTTTAGAAGAGAGAGAAAAACAGTTTTGCTCAAAGGGATGCTGTTGGAAAACCACTGGCCTTCAACGCGCACCGACTGGCATTTGCGAATAGCACAGTACTGTGCGCGTGTCTCAGGAGCTAGGCACGTGGCGTACCTTTTGGTGCGGACTGTCGAAGGGCTTCCACGCTTGACAGGAGCTCCCCTTCAACTCCAGCTGGGAGAGCTGCCAAAGCCTCCTGCAAGCCTATCACTCTGTGTAAACATACAGAAACGGTCTCTTACTTCTTTTCCACAGACCGAGAGCTCAGAAGTGAAAGAAAAGACAGCCAGGGTGGCTCACATTGCTAGATAGGAGTCACAGGTGAGGTTGACGGGGATCACCACCAGCGACCAAGAAGGGCTGAAGCTGGCCAGCAGAACCAGCAGATTGACTTGGAACCAGAGTTCGTAGTCGCTCGCCTGGAAGAAGGGGAATTCTGGAGCCAGAGCCGTCAAAGTCAGGTTCAGCATGGCGTCTCGGACCTCCACGTTTGCGATGTAGGTTATGTTTTCCTGCGGGACGGGGGGGAGGGCAGGCAAAACAGCAGGCATATCAAAGAGGCGGTCAGACTTAAGGTGACATGCTGGGTTCGAATACTCCGACACCTCTGTTTAAGTCCTTTACAGTACCCGCTTGAAACAATGTAGCCTCAACTCACTTCTTTGCAGACTTCGGCCAGCGTGTTGAAGAATTGCTCAAGCGAATTCTCTTGGGGGGACTCCAGGACGCTGGCCAACACCTCCTTCACCACCGTCACGTTTTCCAGAGCGCGGGTAGATGGATCAAAGAGCAGCTCTGCCTTCTGGACTGGTGAAAGGCTTTCCAGAGCAGCCAGCTAACGTGAGCCAAAGATCAACACCAAGAACATACAACATGAGTTTCAGGCGAATGCCCCAAACCAAGAGAAAAGAACCCACGCCTCACAAAGTCTCTCGCTAAAGAATCTGGGGAGGCAAAACACCACCCAATATGCTCTAGGTGTGCTTACCCCACTGATGTTCAAGTCTTTCAGCTCTGAGTAACTGGCCACGGTAGAGAAGGGACCCAAATTGACCGTCAGCCAGTCAGCATCTCCGCTTATGTTCTTTCTGCAATCTGTTGAGAGACGATGTGTAGGTAGGACAGCGATGGCGAACTCTAATCACCACTGCGACGCTCAGCAAAAGACACCAAAACCACACCCGTTTTGCTAGTTCTGAACCAGACCGTGTCGCTTGGAAGCTCTGCAAACGTCTACTTGGCGTCACGTGCTTGCTGAAGGCAAACCCTACAGCACTCTGTCTATCGGTGCGTACTCAAAACCGCAGAAAGACCCTGTTTTGGAAGCTCTACCTGGAGTTTGGTACTGGGCTAGGTGTTTCATCAGGTGCTCCACCAGAACGTTGGTTAGCTCATCCTGCTCGACAGGCGTCATCTGTGGGAAGGCTATCGTTAGCCCTGCGACGCTGCAACACAGAGAAGGCTCGTGAAACACGACTGTCCAGATCTTGACGCCCAGACAGTGCCTCGGAAAAATGTCGGTCACTCACATGACATGGTACTGTTGACAGCCCATCCCAGTGGTGATGGTGATCAGCATTTGTGCTGTCAAACTGGGGAGGACAGGCACCAGCGTCACGGTGAACCAATCACTCCAGTCGATCAGTTCAAACCTCAGGAATTGCACTTGGATGATTACGAAGGTGCGATTCATCATCTCGTCTCTCACCGCAGGGGAGATGTCAAGGACCTGAGGAGACGGAAACAAAGAGAAAGTTGATGGCTCGGCAGGATGCCGTCACATGTCGGGGCCGTAACCCCTAGACAGAACGTATGCAACATTGCTTCTACAACATCGGCTTACCCCGGGATGTATGTTGAGGGCTGTCAGGAACTCCTCCACATTAAGGAACCCGTCACCTTTCTCAAGTCGGTCGAACACGGCGCTTATCTTAAGGGTGTCGTTCAGCGCTCCAGAGCTCAGTGCGAGTTCAGCTGCTTGTTCAGGACTCAGCAGGTCCAGCGATTCAAACTGAAGCACGGCAGGGACAAAGGATGTTACCTCTTATACCGGCCCCCCCCCCCATTTAACAAACAACAAGAGCCACCCAACTTCGTGTGGACCCCCGAGAAAATACTCACTGCCGAGAAGTTTGCGTTCAGGGTTACCAAGTCCTCCAATGTGGCATAGCCGGAGAACACAGCAAAGTTCCTCTCCAGCCAGTCGCTGCTGTTCGCCGTGCCGGAGAGACAGCCAGGATCTAGAGTGAACACAGAGCATTCGAGGTTGTCATCAGAGCCACCAAACTGGGACTAAGCGTGAAGAGTTGTGACGAGCCAAATGGCTTGTTAGGAGCTCTCAGGTGCTACGTTGAGAGAGATGACGACTGCGGCGAGTGGCGGGCCTTGACATACCTGCGCGGTCATCTCTGAAGAGGAAGGCGTCGATGAAATCGTTGTAGACGGAAACTTTAATCTCTTCCCTCATGCCTGGCGCCTGAAGACTGAGAGCCTTGACCCTAAATCAGAGAGAAACAGCAGGTGTTGGGTGGCCCTGGACTTAACCCTGGAGTGACCTCTAACCCCTCCTCCGCATGACACCACAGCGGGATCCCCATCGCCATCGGCTAAAACTTACACGACTCGGTAGGCATCGCAGCTGAAATTCTTGGAACTTAGACACGAGAGGAAACTCCCCGAGACGGAGGGTAAAAACGCTGCGAGTCTTTCCTGGAACCACGCGCCAATCAGGCTGGGGTCTGTCAGCTGCGCATGGCTGAAGTTGTAGACCGTCTCCTCTCCGATGGCATCGAGGATGTTGGAATCCAGCTGAACCCCGCTGAGGTTCTGTCAACGCAAAAGCCCATGTCAAAACAGAGCCCTGAGAGAGCGGTCGTCTCCTGACCCGCTGAGCTTACCCTGCTGGAGAACTTGGACAGGGCATCCTCCAGTACTCCCGCGCTCTTCTGAAAGAACAGCTTCCATGCTTCTGCGCTGCTCTTCAAGCCGACCCCCACCTTGCAGGCCAGCAGTGTGGCCAGCTCGTCAGAGCTCAACTCAGGCATGACCTGAGGAGGAAAAGAAGATGCGTGTGTGCCGTCAGAGACCAGATTGCGGGCCAACGACATCGCCGTTAGGGTCATCGCTCCAGGTACACTTACCAAAGAGCAGGCTAGGTCAGAGATGCTGAAGCTGCACAGCTGATCTGAGCCTGGGCTGGACTGAAACGCGGACTCCGGCTGAGAGCTGCAAGCACAACGACAGCGGATTTTTTGTTGTGTTTAGTTGGGTTTTTTTTTTACAGTAAAACGTTCTCAGGCTCAACTGTGCCCTTTACACGGCCCCAGGCCGACGCTCACCTGTTAACACCCGCACAAATCCTCTTTTCTGCAACAGAAAGACAAGAAAAGAACGGTTGGTGATCTTAAGGTTTAAACTGGCTCTGGCCCTGCAGGGCGACAAAACCCTTCCAGCAACCCCAACACAACCCACTCCCCCCCCCCCCCCTTCTCTCTCTGATGTATTCTCACTCACCGTCCACCAACGTTTCCTTGCACTGGGAAAAGACAGAAGAAGGGAGCAAGAGGAGGACAAACAAAAACAGTCGAGAGCATTAGCAGTTCTTAACGCACCAGCAGTATTGGGAAAAACAAAGAAGTACTTACGAAACTGGCAGAGGGGATAGGAGGAAGCTTGCAGCCTGTTTAGAAGAGAGAGAAAAACAGTTTTGCTCAAAGGGATGCTGTTGGAAAACCACTGGCCTTCAACGCGCACCGACTGGCATTTGCGAATAGCACAGTACTGTGCGCGTGTCTCAGGAGCTAGGCACGTGGCGTACCTTTTGGTGCGGACTGTCGAAGGGCTTCCACGCTTGACAGGAGCTCCCCTTCAACTCCAGCTGGGAGAGCTGCCAAAGCCTCCTGCAAGCCTATCACTCTGTGTAAACATACAGAAACGGTCTCTTACTTCTTTTCCACAGACCGAGAGCTCAGAAGTGAAAGAAAAGACAGCCAGGGTGGCTCACATTGCTAGATAGGAGTCACAGGTGAGGTTGACGGGGATCACCACCAGCGACCAAGAAGGGCTGAAGCTGGCCAGCAGAACCAGCAGATTGACTTGGAACCAGAGTTCGTAGTCGCTCGCCTGGAAGAAGGGGAATTCTGGAGCCAGAGCCGTCAAAGTCAGGTTCAGCATGGCGTCTCGGACCTCCACGTTTGCGATGTAGGTTATGTTTTCCTGCGGGACGGGGGGGAGGGCAGGCAAAACAGCAGGCATATCAAAGAGGCGGTCAGACTTAAGGTGACATGCTGGGTTCGAATACTCCGACACCTCTGTTTAAGTCCTTTACAGTACCCGCTTGAAACAATGTAGCCTCAACTCACTTCTTTGCAGACTTCGGCCAGCGTGTTGAAGAATTGCTCAAGCGAATTCTCTTGGGGGGACTCCAGGACGCTGGCCAACACCTCCTTCACCACCGTCACGTTTTCCAGAGCGCGGGTAGATGGATCAAAGAGCAGCTCTGCCTTCTGGACTGGTGAAAGGCTTTCCAGAGCTGCCAGCTAACGTGAGCCAAAGATCAACACCAAGAACATACAACATGAGTTTCAGGCGAATGCCCCAAACCAAGAGAAAAGAACCCACGCCTCACAAAGTCTCTCGCTAAAGAATCTGGGGAGGCAAAACACCACCCAATATGCTCTAGGTGTGCTTACCCCACTGATGTTCAAGTCTTTCAGCTCTGAGTAACTGGCCACGGTAGAGAAGGGACCCAAATTGACCGTCAGCCAGTCAGCATCTCCGCTTAGGTTCTTTCTGCAATCTGTTGAGAGACGATGTGTAGGTAGGACAGCGATGGCGAACTCTAATCACCACAGCGACGCTCAGCAAAAGACACCAAAACCACACCCGTTTTGCTAGTTCTGAACCAGACCGCGTCGCTTGGAAGCTCTGCAAACGTCTACTTGGCGTCACGTGCTTGCTGAAGGCAAACCCTACAGCACTCTGTCTATCGGTGCGTACTCAAAACCGCAGAAAGACCCTGTTTTGGAAGCTCTACCTGGAGTTTGGTACTGGGCTAGGTGTTTCATCAGGTGCTCCACCAGAACGTTGGTTAGCTCATCCTGCTCGACAGGCGTCATCTGTGGGAAGGCTATCGTTAGCCCTGCGACGCTGCAACACAGAGAAGGCTCGTGAAACACGACTGTCCAGATCTTGACGCCCAGACAGTGCCTCGGAAAAATGTCGGTCACTCACATGACATGGTACTGTTGACAGCCCATCCCAGTGGTGATGGTGATCAGCATTTGTGCTGTCAAACTGGGGAGGACAGGCACCAGCGTCACGGTGAACCAATCACTCCAGTCGATCAGTTCAAACCTCAGGAATTGCACTTGGATGATTACGAAGGTGCGATTCATCATCTCGTCTCTCACCGCAGGGGAGATGTCAAGGACCTGAGGAGACGGAAACAAAGAGAAAGTTGATGGCTCGGCAGGATGCCGTCACATGTCGGGGCCGTAACCCCTAGACAGAACGTATGCAACATTGCTTCTACAACATCGGCTTACCCCGGGATGTATGTTGAGGGCTGTCAGGAACTCCTCCACATTAAGGAACCCGTCACCTTTCTCAAGTCGGTCGAACACGGCGCTTATCTTAAGGGTGTCGTTCAGCGCTCCAGAGCTCAGTGCGAGTTCAGCTGCTTGTTCAGGACTCAGCAGGTCCAGCGATTCAAACTGAAGCACGGCAGGGACAAAGGATGTTACCTCTTATACCGGCCCCCCCCCCATTTAACAAACAACAAGAGCCACCCAACTTCGTGTGGACCCCCGGGAAAATACTCACTGCCGAGAAGTTTGCGTTCAGGGTTACCAAGTCCTCCAATGTGGCATAGCCGGAGAACACAGCAAAGTTCCTCTCCAGCCAGTCGCTGCTGTTCGCCGTGCCGGAGAGACAGCCAGGATCTAGAGTGAACACAGAGCATTCGAGGTTGTCATCAGAGCCACCAAACTGGGACTAAGCGTGAAGAGTTGTGACGAGCCAAATGGCTTGTTAGGAGCTCTCAGGTGCTACGTTGAGAGAGATGACGACTGCGGCGAGTGGCGGGCCTTGACATACCTGCGCGGTCATCTCTGAAGAGGAAGGCGTCGATGAAATCGTTGTAGACGGAAACTTTAATCTCTGCCCTCATGCCTGGCGCCTGAAGACTGAGAGCCTTGACCCTAAATCAGAGAGAAACAGCAGGTGTTGGGTGGCCCTGGACTTAACCCTGGAGTGACCTCTAACCCCTCCTCCGCATGACACCACAGCGGGATCCCCATCGCCATCGGCTAAAACTTACACGACTCGGTAGGCATCGCAGCTGAAATTCTTGGAACTTAGACACGAGAGGAAACTCCCCGAGACGGAGGGTAAAAACGCTGCGAGTCTTTCCTGGAACCACGCGCCAATCAGGCTGGGGTCTGTCAGCTGCGCATGGCTGAAGTTGTAGACCGTCTCCTCTCCGATGGCATCGAGGATGTTGGAATCCAGCTGAACCCCGCTGAGGTTCTGTCAACGCAAAAGCCCATGTCAAAACAGAGCCCTGAGAGAGCGGTCGTCTCCTGACCCGCTGAGCTTACCCTGCTGGAGAACTTGGACAGGGCATCCTCCAGTACTCCCGCGCTCTTCTGAAAGAACAGCTTCCATGCTT
Organism: Danionella dracula; assembly: GCA_900490495.1. Taxonomy (NCBI): domain Eukaryota; kingdom Metazoa; phylum Chordata; class Actinopteri; order Cypriniformes; family Danionidae; genus Danionella; species Danionella dracula. The sequence continues at coordinate 49,661 of UELW01000897.1, forward strand.
CTGCGCTGCTCTTCAAGCCGACCCCCACCTTGCAGGCCAGCAGTGTGGCCAGCTCGTCAGAGCTCAACTCAGGCATGACCTGAGGAGGAAAAGAAGATGCGTGTGTGCCGTCAGAGACCAGATTGCGGGCCAACGACATCGCCGTTAGGGTCATCGCTCCAGGTACACTTACCAAAGAGCAGGCTAGGTCAGAGATGCTGAAGCTGCACAGCTGATCTGAGCCTGGGCTGGACTGAAACGCGGACTCCGGCTGAGAGCTGCAAGCACAACGACAGCGGATTTTTTGTTGTGTTTAGTTGGGTTTTTTTTTTTACAGTAAAACGTTCTCAGGCTCAACTGTGCCCTTTACACGGCCCCAGGCCGACGCTCACCTGTTAACACCCGCACAAATCCTCTTTTCTGCAACAGAAAGACAAGAAAAGAACGGTTGGTGATCTTAAGGTTTAAACTGGCTCTGGCCCTGCAGGGCGACAAAACCCTTCCAGCAACCCCAACACAACCCACTCCCCCCCCCCCCCCCTTCTCTCTCTGATGTATTCTCACTCACCGTCCACCAACGTTTCCTTGCACTGGGAAAAGACAGAAGAAGGGAGCAAGAGGAGGACAAACAAAAACAGTCGAGAGCATTAGCAGTTCTTAACGCACCAGCAGTATTGGGAAAAACAAAGAAGTACTTACGAAACTGGCAGAGGGGATAGGAGGAAGCTTGCAGCCTGTTTAGAAGAGAGAGAAAAACAGTTTTGCTCAAAGGGATGCTGTTGGAAAACCACTGGCCTTCAACGCGCACCGACTGGCATTTGCGAATAGCACAGTACTGTGCGCGTGTCTCAGGAGCTAGGCACGTGGCGTACCTTTTGGTGCGGACTGTCGAAGGGCTTCCACGCTTGACAGGAGCTCCCCTTCAACTCCAGCTGGGAGAGCTGCCAAAGCCTCCTGCAAGCCTATCACTCTGTGTAAACATACAGAAACGGTCTCTTACTTCTTTTCCACAGACCGAGAGCTCAGAAGTGAAAGAAAAGACAGCCAGGGTGGCTCACATTGCTAGATAGGAGTCACAGGTGAGGTTGACGGGGATCACCACCAGCGACCAAGAAGGGCTGAAGCTGGCCAGCAGAACCAGCAGATTGACTTGGAACCAGAGTTCGTAGTCGCTCGCCTGGAAGAAGGGGAATTCTGGAGCCAGAGCCGTCAAAGTCAGGTTCAGCATGGCGTCTCGGACCTCCACGTTTGCGATGTAGGTTATGTTTTCCTGCGGGACGGGGGGGAGGGCAGGCAAAACAGCAGGCATATCAAAGAGGCGGTCAGACTTAAGGTGACATGCTGGGTTCGAATACTCCGACACCTCTGTTTAAGTCCTTTACAGTACCCGCTTGAAACAATGTAGCCTCAACTCACTTCTTTGCAGACTTCGGCCAGCGTGTTGAAGAATTGCTCAAGCGAATTCTCTTGGGGGGACTCCAGGACGCTGGCCAACACCTCCTTCACCACCGTCACGTTTTCCAGAGCCCGGGTAGATGGATCAAAGAGCAGCTCTGCCTTCTGGACTGGTGAAAGGCTTTCCAGAGCTGCCAGCTAACGTGAGCCAAAGATCAACACCAAGAACATACAACATGAGTTTCAGGCGAATGCCCCAAACCAAGAGAAAAGAACCCACGCCTCACAAAGTCTCTCGCTAAAGAATCTGGGGAGGCAAAACACCACCCAATATGCTCTAGGTGTGCTTACCCCACTGATGTTCAAGTCTTTCAGCTCTGAGTAACTGGCCACGGTAGAGAAGGGACCCAAATTGACCGTCAGCCAGTCAGCATCTCCGCTTATGTTCTTTCTGCAATCTGTTGAGAGACGATGTGTAGGTAGGACAGCGATGGCGAACTCTAATCACCACATGCGACGCTCAGCAAAAGACACCAAAACCACACCCGTTTTGCTAGTTCTGAACCAGACCGTGTCGCTTGGAAGCTCTGCAAACGTCTACTTGGCGTCACGTGCTTGCTGAAGGCAAACCCTACAGCACTCTGTCTATCGGTGCGTACTCAAAACCGCAGAAAGACCCTGTTTTGGAAGCTCTACCTGGAGTTTGGTACTGGGCTAGGTGTTTCATCAGGTGCTCCACCAGAACGTTGGTTAGCTCATCCTGCTCGACAGGCGTCATCTGTGGGAAGGCTATCGTTAGCCCTGCGACGCTGCAACACAGAGAAGGCTCGTGAAACACGACTGTCCAGATCTTGACGCCCAGACAGTGCCTCGGAAAAATGTCGGTCACTCACATGACATGGTACTGTTGACAGCCCATCCCAGTGGTGATGGTGATCAGCATTTGTGCTGTCAAACTGGGGAGGACAGGCACCAGCGTCACGGTGAACCAATCACTCCAGTCGATCAGTTCAAACCTCAGGAATTGCACTTGGATGATTACGAAGGTGCGATTCATCATCTCGTCTCTCACCGCAGGGGAGATGTCAAGGACCTGAGGAGACGGAAACAAAGAGAAAGTTGATGGCTCGGCAGGATGCCGTCACATGTCGGGGCCGTAACCCCTAGACAGAACGTATGCAACATTGCTTCTACAACATCGGCTTACCCCGGGATGTATGTTGAGGGCTGTCAGGAACTCCTCCACATTAAGGAACCCGTCACCTTTCTCAAGTCGGTCGAACACGGCGCTTATCTTAAGGGTGTCGTTCAGCGCTCCAGAGCTCAGTGCGAGTTCAGCTGCTTGTTCAGGACTCAGCAGGTCCAGCGATTCAAACTGAAGCACGGCAGGGACAAAGGATGTTACCTCTTATACCGGCCCCCCCCCCCATTTAACAAACAACAAGAGCCACCCAACTTCGTGTGGACCCCCGAGAAAATACTCACTGCCGAGAAGTTTGCGTTCAGGGTTACCAAGTCCTCCAATGTGGCATAGCCGGAGAACACAGCAAAGTTCCTCTCCAGCCAGTCGCTGCTGTTCGCCGTGCCGGAGAGACAGCCAGGATCTAGAGTGAACACAGAGCATTCGAGGTTGTCATCAGAGCCACCAAACTGGGACTAAGCGTGAAGAGTTGTGACGAGCCAAATGGCTTGTTAGGAGCTCTCAGGTGCTACGTTGAGAGAGATGACGACTGCGGCGAGTGGCGGGCCTTGACATACCTGCGCGGTCATCTCTGAAGAGGAAGGCGTCGATGAAATCGTTGTAGACGGAAACTTTAATCTCTTCCCTCATGCCTGGCGCCTGAAGACTGAGAGCCTTGACCCTAAATCAGAGAGAAACAGCAGGTGTTGGGTGGCCCTGGACTTAACCCTGGAGTGACCTCTAACCCCTCCTCCGCATGACACCACAGCGGGATCCCCATCGCCATCGGCTAAAACTTACACGACTCGGTAGGCATCGCAGCTGAAATTCTTGGAACTTAGACACGAGAGGAAACTCCCCGAGACGGAGGGTAAAAACGCTGCGAGTCTTTCCTGGAACCACGCGCCAATCAGGCTGGGGTCTGTCAGCTGCGCATGGCTGAAGTTGTAGACCGTCTCCTCTCCGATGGCATCGAGGATGTTGGAATCCAGCTGAACCCCGCTGAGGTTCTGTCAACGCAAAAGCCCATGTCAAAACAGAGCCCTGAGAGAGCGGTCGTCTCCTGACCCGCTGAGCTTACCCTGCTGGAGAACTTGGACAGGGCATCCTCCAGTACTCCCGCGCTCTTCTGAAAGAACAGCTTCCATGCTTCTGCGCTGCTCTTCAAGCCGACCCCCACCTTGCAGGCCAGCAGTGTGGCCAGCTCGTCAGAGCTCAACTCAGGCATGACCTGAGGAGGAAAAGAAGATGCGTGTGTGCCGTCAGAGACCAGATTGCGGGCCAACGACATCGCCGTTAGGGTCATCGCTCCAGGTACACTTACCAAAGAGCAGGCTAGGTCAGAGATGCTGAAGCTGCACAGCTGATCTGAGCCTGGGCTGGACTGAAACGCGGACTCCGGCTGAGAGCTGCAAGCACAACGACAGCGGATTTTTTGTTGTGTTTAGTTGGGTTTTTTTTTTTTACAGTAAAACGTTCTCAGGCTCAACTGTGCCCTTTACACGGCCCCAGGCCGACGCTCACCTGTTAACACCCGCACAAATCCTCTTTTCTGCAACAGAAAGACAAGAAAAGAACGGTTGGTGATCTTAAGGTTTAAACTGGCTCTGGCCCTGCAGGGCGACAAAACCCTTCCAGCAACCCCAACACAACCCACCCCCCCCCCCCCCCCCCCTTCTCTCTCTGATGTATTCTCACTCACCGTCCACCAACGTTTCCTTGCACTGGGAAAAGACAGAAGAAGGGAGCAAGAGGAGGACAAACAAAAACAGTCGAGAGCATTAGCAGTTCTTAACGCACCAGCAGTATTGGGAAAAACAAAGAAGTACTTACGAAACTGGCAGAGGGGATAGGAGGAAGCTTGCAGCCTGTTTAGAAGAGAGAGAAAAACAGTTTTGCTCAAAGGGATGCTGTTGGAAAACCACTGGCCTTCAACGCGCACCGACTGGCATTTGCGAATAGCACAGTACTGTGCGCGTGTCTCAGGAGCTAGGCACGTGGCGTACCTTTTGGTGCGGACTGTCGAAGGGCTTCCACGCTTGACAGGAGCTCCCCTTCAACTCCAGCTGGGAGAGCTGCCAAAGCCTCCTGCAAGCCTATCACTCTGTGTAAACATACAGAAACGGTCTCTTACTTCTTTTCCACAGACCGAGAGCTCAGAAGTGAAAGAAAAGACAGCCAGGGTGGCTCACATTGCTAGATAGGAGTCACAGGTGAGGTTGACGGGGATCACCACCAGCGACCAAGAAGGGCTGAAGCTGGCCAGCAGAACCAGCAGATTGACTTGGAACCAGAGTTCGTAGTCGCTCGCCTGGAAGAAGGGGAATTCTGGAGCCAGAGCCGTCAAAGTCAGGTTCAGCATGGCGTCTCGGACCTCCACGTTTGCGATGTAGGTTATGTTTTCCTGCGGGACGGGGGGGAGGGCAGGCAAAACAGCAGGCATATCAAAGAGGCGGTCAGACTTAAGGTGACATGCTGGGTTCGAATACTCCGACACCTCTGTTTAAGTCCTTTACAGTACCCGCTTGAAACAATGTAGCCTCAACTCACTTCTTTGCAGACTTCGGCCAGCGTGTTGAAGAATTGCTCAAGCGAATTCTCTTGGGGGGACTCCAGGACGCTGGCCAACACCTCCTTCACCACCGTCACGTTTTCCAGAGCCCGGGTAGATGGATCAAAGAGCAGCTCTGCCTTCTGGACTGGTGAAAGGCTTTTCCAGAGCTGCCAGCTAACGTGAGCCAAAGATCAACACCAAGAACATACAACATGAGTTTCAGGCGAATGCCCCAAACCAAGAGAAAAGAACCCACGCCTCACAAAGTCTCTCGCTAAAGAATCTGGGGAGGCAAAACACCACCCAATATGCTCTAGGTGTGCTTACCCCACTGATGTTCAAGTCTTTCAGCTCTGAGTAACTGGCCACGGTAGAGAAGGGACCCAAATTGACCGTCAGCCAGTCAGCATCTCCGCTTATGTTCTTTCTGCAATCTGTTGAGAGACGATGTGTAGGTAGGACAGCGATGGCGAACTCTAATCACCACAGCGACGCTCAGCAAAAGACACCAAAACCACACCCGTTTTGCTAGTTCTGAACCAGACCGTGTCGCTTGGAAGCTCTGCAAACGTCTACTTGGCGTCACGTGCTTGCTGAAGGCAAACCCTACAGCACTCTGTCTATCGGTGCGTACTCAAACCGCAGAAAGACCCTGTTTTGGAAGCTCTACCTGGAGTTTGGTACTGGGCTAGGTGTTTCATCAGGTGCTCCACCAGAACGTTGG